>JARHVA010002137.1:2192500-2327500 GCA_037957365.1 Torreya grandis | reverse complement strand
TTATGGATTTAGGTGGAATTAGATAGATAGATGTGGGTTTAATCCCATATAAATATGTAAAATGAAGAAGATAACTATTTGACAAATATGGACATGATATGTAGGTCATATCCCACAAGAAGATGGAATTGTAAAATAAAACATTATAGTCAACAAAGATATATAGTGTGATAAAAGGGAATTCCATGGTCATAAATGTCAATGGCCAAAAGAGTGTGTTTATCACATATTATTTCCATGTGAGTATGAGCTCACATTTTTAATATACTCTAGTGTTTGATGTAAGAGTGTCTAATGTGTATTGGTAAAATTGTATCACAAAAAATAGGTAGGGATTTTAAATTTATGTGTTAAATATTATTGGGGTATAATTTATTCCCAACAAAGTCATAAAGGCCAATTCTAAAGTTCACATAGTTTTTAGCTTCAAGTTGTATTTTTAATGAGATAATAATGTCCATAGATTATATGTTAAAGTTTCATAGTGACAAAATTTAAATATTAAAATTATTCATGATTATATTTTTAAGTTACACAATGGCTTAACAATATCCACAAAGTTTCCATAGTGATAATGGGATTTGCTCCACATCCAATTAGCTTCTTAAGTGAATTGCATAAATACAATAGTTTCACAACCCCACATAACATGGAGTTCATGAAGTCCTTAGTTAACATAAACCCCAACATATCAAACATGAAAATAATTTAGGAATGATAATTCCATGTATCCATTTCTTCATAAAATATACATGTAACTTTTGATGTTTGTGCATAAAACATATAACTACAAAAAAATTCCCACAAAATGGAATCACGAAGCCAAAAAGTCATTATCAAACCACAAAGTCCTTAGAGACCATAATAAATCCATGGATTTCATGATTTTTTATAATAGTTTATATTTCATATTCAAATAAAAAATTTCATGGAGTCAATGATCCATAGAATCAACATCCAATAAAGTGGTCAACCTTGGTAAATCCCCATGGGAATACAAAGTATGTCAATCTTAGGTAAACCCATAGAGTGCATGATAATGGAGTATTAGATTTAGAAATTGATAATAGGTCATTAGGATCATAGTTATTATTTTATATAATAGACTCTGAGATTAAGAAACATGCCATAATCTCATTCACTCACAAATATCTATGTTTGTAGTAATCCTGACACAATATGTGTGTGACTCAGAATTTCAACTAATCATATCTTTCACATGAGATCACCAATTTAAGTGTTTTTTTTATCTCATTTAAATATATATATATATATATATATTTCATTAGTATTTACCATGGGACATGAAATATTTGGTGAAAAATAATTATTCAAAAGGAAAGTTCAAGAGACTATTTCATAATATGGTTCAACTATCTTAAGATTGGTGGGAATATTTTGAGTGTGTTGAAGAGTTAAATATAAATAGTATAAAATGGGATGGATACCACTAATAATGGTGATTATAAATTGTATAATAAATCAAATATTATAAAAGAGCCTATATAATAGAAAAAGAGGGATGAAAAAAATAGAAAAGGAGTGGCCATGAGATAGAGGTCACATAAAAGTCAAGATAAGGGAATAAAAGTGTGAAGGTTTCAAAGTATAAAAAATGTGAATTTTTAAAACCCAAAGAGGTTTAATTATAGAGTAGATAATAGAGAGTCACAAATTGTAGATGCCATCAAGCTTGTTTTCATTTAATAATAAAAATATACAATACATAGAGGGTACATTAAAACTCAATTATACTCTACAAATGTATAGATGGAATTATTACATAAACCCATAATAAAAAATGGATAACCATCATAATATAGGGGAATGACAAAGTAAAACAAATAAGATATTAAAAATATGGGTCCAACATAATACCAACCAAAAACCAAGAAGAAGTAGAAAATATTATTTTATCTCGTTATCATATACCTATGCATAACTATATGGTGGTGTAACTTATAATTTTTAAATTAATTTTATAGTAGTATTAGGTCATACCCATCAAATGACATGACCTAAAAAATGAACACAAACATCAACACTTTTTAATGAAAAATAATGAATGTAAAATATATTATAACTATGTAACTGAAGATAAATTAATGAAAATAAATGAATCATTAAATTTTGAATCAAATTAAAACTCAAAAAAAGTATGTAGGAATATAAAAATAGTAAAAAACATCTAAAAAAATAAAAACATCCATTTAGAAAAAAAAAAGCAATTTTTATTGTAATGGTGCCCAATACACTCTTATTTAGGAGGCTAAACCAAGGATATTACATTCTCATCCATTTGAATTCGGTGTCATCCTAGTGCCTAAACAAATAAGCTATGATAGTTCCAATGAAAGGTATTTTCATCTTTCAAAGTGGCAGTTCATTAACTAAGTTAGTCCTATTAGGTTAATACTAGTTATATCTCACATATTTGTAGCTTAATATTGTGATGCAATAATATATTGATAGGATAACACTACTTGAATATTTTTCCAATACAAAATATGAGATCTATAAGATGTAATTTTCCTCAATAAAGTAATATGAAACACATCATGAATCTTATATAGAGGAGGATGAAAAACTAGATGGTAAATAACAAGATAGATATTTTCCATAATGTCAAAATGACTGATAAAGTGAGGATCCAATTTATAATCTTTAATAAACTTAATGGAGATATTGTATGGTCTCACTCTAATAAAAACCTTGTATAATATATTGAAAACTATGGGAGTTATTTTTTAATCTTCATAACTCTTTTTCCTATCAAATTCAAATTTTAATCTTTGAAAAATGAAGGCCATTTGAGAGTCATAATAATGTAGTGTTTTAGGTCTTGTATCAACCCTAATTTATAAACATTTTGAATGAAATGTATTTTGGCATTTACATCCATATAGGGATTGAAATGGATCCTTATTGATAACAAAAAGATAGGTTCTATTGTAAGAGAACTCAACTAATTAGAGGTAGTCTTCATAATTATTTTATTGATCTATCACATACATTCTTAGCATATCTAAAACCAATTAGTTTAATATTTGGTGTTGAAAATCCATATTAGGGTGGTATGATAAAATAAAATTCAAAAAAATTGCAAATGAATTAGCCAAGGTTTTCCAAAACCTTGAGGTAAATAATGGATCTCAGTCTAAGATGATAACCTTGGGAACTATGTTAATGTGAAACTATTTAATTTATAAATATTTTATCAAAAGTAAGAGCATCATATTTTATATTACTTAAAAAAATAACCTTGGTGAACCTATCAATCACCACCACTATAGTTTCATTTTGGGCTTGATATTTAGGCAATCCCACTATGAAGTCCATGGAAATTATAAATCATTTATCCTTAGGTATGGAGTGAAGATAAAGTAATACACTTAGATGAAAATTCTCAACCTTAACCCACTAATATTAAAAACATTTGAACATATTAGAAACCTTATATTTCCTTAGTCCAGCCAAAAATATAAATTTTTAAATTAATATGTAATCTTTGTGACACATGGATGAGAAAAATGAGTTCCAATGTACACTTATTCCTAGAAAATTACTCCAAAATTTTGAGAAAATGATTTTTAGAAATTTACCTTAAAATGTAAAGAAAAAAAATATAAGTACATATGTTGAGATAATAAATAACATAGTTTTTCTTACCCTTAACATATGATAGGTCCATGTCATGATATGTGTGTGCATGTGCACATACACACGCTTGTGTGTGTGTGTGTGTGTGTGTGTGTGTGTGTGTGTGTGTGTGTGTGTGTGTGTGTGTGTGTGTGTGTGTGCACGTGTGCACGTGTGTGTGTGTGTGTGTGTGTGTGTGTGTGTGTGTGTGTGTGTGTGTGTGTGTGTGTGTGTGTGTGTGTGTGTGTGTGTGTGTGTGTTTGTGTGTGCATGTTCATACATGTATGTACACATGCACACACAAAAGCACACACACACACACACACACGTGCACACGTGCACGCACACACACACACACACACACACACACACACACACACACACACACACACACACACACACACACACACACACACACACACACACACACACACACACACACACACACACACACACACACACACACACACACACACACACACACACACACACACACACACACACACACACACACACACACACACACACACATACATACACACATATGTGTACATGCACACACACACAGTCTAAGTTACCTTAAATTTAAATCATCCCAAAAATATAGATGGTCTAGGATATGATGGTCTATTTTACCTAGACGTGCTTTCCAAATGAAAAATTTACACTTCTTCAGTGCATGAATAATTATTTCTAATTTTAGGTCATGAGTGAAATAATTTTTTTCAAGATCCTTGAGTATTTAAGAATCATAATAAACCTATCCATAATATTAGGTTGGTGTTCCATAAAAGCTATTGATGGATACATTAGTTTAGATTTCAATGTCACCATTTGAATCTAATATTATGAGTACTAGTGTGGTATTCAAAAACTATTCACATCCTTTTAAATCCTCCTTATACTAAGATGTAAAAAAAATCCCTTTGCATTCAAATAAATTTATTGGGTTAGCCATATTAAATAATTTCCTAAAAAAAATACAACAATAACTAGCTATCTCCATGAAGCCTCTCACTTCATGAACATTATTAGGAGTAATCCACTCCTTGATAACTTTGATCTTTGTAGGATCATAAAAAATACTTTACTTAGAACATATCTTATTCTTATAGAAATAAAATTTATAAATATTACAAAAAATTAATGCTACCTTAGCCTTTTTAGGACTAAACATAAGAATTGCTCATGTTTTTCTTCATTCCTTGAGTAAACTGAAATAAAATCAAGGAATACTATAAAATTTTGATCCAAGAAATATTTAAACACACTATTAATTAATGATAATGATGTATTGGTCAATCCAAAGGGCATGTTAGTGGCTCATAGTGACCATACTAGTTAAGAAGGTAGTCTCATACACATTATTCCTTGATTTGGAGTTCATGATACCTCAATTAAAAGTCTATTTCAGATAAAATTGAAAGATATCTCATTTTATAAAAAAGGTCATCAATCCTAGGTGAAGGATAAATGTTTTTTTATTGTGACTTTATTTAGCATCTTATAATCGATACAAATTCTTAGTTTTCCTTCCTTATTATTCATAAAGACAAAAAGAGTACCCCATGGAGAAAATATTATCTTATCAACTCTTATTTTATGAGCTTTTTTAATTAGGTTTTGAACTCTTATAGTCTATAAAATTAATCTTATATGGAACCTTTGAATCAAGTGAAGGCTTGGGAACAATGTAATTTGAGAAATAAAACTCCCTTAATAGTGGTATGCCTATAATGTCCTAAATAAATACATCATTAAATTGTCATAAGATAGGAATGTCTCTCAACACAAGCTATTTCCTTAGTGAGATATTTCAATTATTTAGAATATAGATTGTAACCTTTATGATTACCTTACTCAAATACAAACCTAAAATAATTTTGTGGGAAATTTTTCTTAGGATTCCCTCAATTTCAGCCAAATTTACTAGATCATCTAAACACTACACTTTATTAATAAAATAACCAAGTCTAGATTGAATTTATTGAAACTAGTCCATGCCAAGGATAAAATTATAGGAACCCAAAGGTACTACATACATATTTATCTTTTTCCTAAAAATTCCCAAATAAATTTTGTATTACTCCAAAAATTGTGAAAGTGGAATTATTTTACTTGTAATAAACATTATCTCCCATTATTATTAGTATAATAAGTTTAAATTTTGTATTTACTATCAATAGAAGGAGAAGTTAAACTATAAATTATTATAGAATAAATTAAAACATAAAAAGAGATCAAAAAATTATAGCTTGGGTCTCAATTGGTGTAGATTGCAATTTAGCACTACAATTTTCAATAGTTACAAATACCCTAAGGTTGGTTCTCTGATTACCTTTTATCTTGGGCCAATCCTTATTATATTGATTATAACCACATTATCAACATTAAAATAATCCCTATGGAGGAAAATAAAATAAATTAGCACCTATTACTAGACCACAATAATAAAGTTGTGGCTAACTTTTGTTAACATTATTAGGCCTTGGGAAACATTAAGGTTTTACGCTTCCTCCTTTTTGGCTCTGAAATATACCAAAATTTCAACTATTTTTGCAAAATATCTTATTTTTATCTTATTTATTAATGTTCCTACAAATTGGTGTAATATAGGGCTTAGTCTTATGTTGTTGATTATTATTTTTGGGAATTATTATCTAGTATTTAGGTGATACTTTTACTTTATTTAGCTTGATGAGAATTTTAAATTGTACTAGCAAAAGTACAAGGATTGATCATGTTCAATCCATTCATCAAGACTTCATGTGAGTCCAACTTTAACTTAGTCATTTTAGTTTCATTGTCATTCATGTAGTTGACAAAATTAAAAAAATTGAGAAATTTGTTCGCATATGTAGTTAGGATAAGGTTATTTTTCTTCAAAAGTTAGAATTAAGTAATTTTTTAGTCCTTATTATTTTCATTTAAATATATTTTCTATAAATTATTTTTAAAGGTTTTTTAGGTAATATTCATGGGTTAATATCCCTTATGTTAAAAAATATGACCCACCATAAGGATACATCACCTACTAGCTGATAAGACCAAATCAAATCCTTAAAATTAGAGTTCATATTATATATGGATGTGTATGCATGTGCACACACACACAAACATAAAATAAAAAACACATCCACACACACACACATATAAAGAGAGAGATTTTAATTTTCACCATGCATTACATAAATCAAGGTTTTAAAAAAATACAATAGAGGTATGTAAAAGTAGACAAATATTGAAACACAATAAGCTCAAAATGGTCTACATTTTTCCCACCCATCATAAATGACAACCCTTAGAGGGATATAAACCACTAATTATCCTTGAAATCATCTAGGGGATATAATAAATTCAAACATCTGATACTCTCAATAAGTTTTTGAGGATGTATAAGGTAATAACCAGTGTTTTAATCATAAAAATGTTATTAATTGAAATCAAACGTATCCAAATATGAATAAAAAATGATAAAATAATTAAGATACAAGTAAGGCCAATATAGTAGTTGGTTTAAAATGAGAATAACCTAGAGTAGAGAGATAAGGATATGGGGGATATGCAAGGGCACCAAATTCCCTAAAAAAACCCCCATCTCTTCATTTTCACCACTTGATTCTTCATGAAAATAAAAATATCTCATTGTGGACCTCAAATTTACAATTCACAACAATATCAAACAGGAATATAAATGTGAAGAAGGAAAATGAGTAATTAAAACAATTTTATTTCCTTGAAGCCTAATTATATTCCCAAAAGTTTCCAAAATTGATGCCTTGAGTTTTATTTTCTTTATCCTTACATTTTTCTTGAATGGCTACCTTCCAATTTTTATAAATCCTCTAAATAATTGGTCAAAACTTTCCCAATATATTACTCCAATAAAACAGAGGATCATGGTAAAGTGAGGGGATTAAAATAGATTTTTTTCCAACATTATGACATGTTATAATTCCATAACCCTTCCTCTTCTTAGCCTACATAGTTAGAGTTACATTTATTTTTTGTTTTCTATTTATTTTATTTCTTTTTATTCATTCCCTTCCATATATTGTATTTACTTCTATGTGGTCAAAAACCTATGTAGGTTAATAGTTAATCATTATAAAAAAATTATAGTTATTTTCAAATATTTATTATAACTTCTTAAGTTAATGAGCATGTTTTTTTTCCTTAAACCCATGCATATAATTAGTATTATAAGTGCCTTTAACATTACCAAGTGCATAGTCTCTCAGGTTACTATTGGGAGAAATGAACAAGAAAATCAAGACCAAAAAAAAGGATAAATGTAATGAGTGTGACAAGGAGATTAGGTAAACCTCTTAGGTGTATCAATAAATGGACTTGGAACTAAAAATAATGATCATTAGATCGGAAGAGGTCTTTAGATGTCATAAAATATAGTCATTCTCTTGTTGTTTTTGTGATATTTTTTTATTATTTTCCTACTATGATTAAATATTTTGTTTTTGATTAAATAAGAAAGAAAGGAAGATCATGGACCCTTAACAAAGCCACCCCATGGGCTCAAAAAGCCTCCAACATGGTATAAAAACACATTAACATCACATACACAAAACTACAATAGAAAATGAGAATGAAAAAACACAAGCTAACACAAAAAACCCACAAAGCAACTATGGGTTATAAGTAGTCCCATATTTGGCTAGGAAATCAATTATTTCCTTATATTCACCAATATTATTCACACCCACATGTCTTAACTCATTGTCAAAATCCTTAACCACAACAAACATATTAACTACATGATGAAGAGACTTGGTGGCATATTCAACCATTACTCTCCATTTTTTATGCATTGTGTCCATTTTGGCCTTGATTACCATGACTTCCTCTACCATTATGATACATAGTGAGAAAATACCTTTTTTTTTCCTATCTTCAGGCCTCTAAAACATCCTCTTCCATCTCATTCTAGTAGGGCTCATTTATTTTAGCAAAATTGCTTGTTCCCTTAGCTTCTTGCTTTGACTCTAAGGGAGTCTCATATTCAACAACCTCATAAGTATCTTCAAAAAATTTGGAGTCATTAGTGATGACAATGCCTTAAGGGTCCCAAGTTGGGATTTTATTAATACCATTAGACCTGTGAACAACCACACTACCCCCAGTCTCATTCTCAATTAGATTAGGACCCAGGTCTAAAACTTTCCCCAACTCCTCAGCTCCCATAGGATCCTCCTTCATAGACTTAACCTTTTTAGATTGAACATTGCCTTCTTCTTCAGCAACCTTCTGTCCCCTCTTACAAGACCCCTTCATAGTCCCCTAGCTAGGTGTCTCAAGGTTACCACAAGGTAACTTAGGGGAATCAGCCTTGGAATCAGGGGGGTTCCAATTTGGGTTCTATAGTCTTTAATTATGGGACCCTCCAATAGATTTTTAGGGGATATTTTTGGGGTTATAGCAAATTTCTTACCTTTACCTTTAACAACATGAGAAGGGTGTGATGGGGAGCCTTCCAATAGGCTAACTTTGATTTACATCAAGGGATACAAGGCCAAATGAATGTGGTATAATCTAAATATGATATTTTAGTGGATGGGAATGAGGGGGAAGTTAGAATTTTTCACTTGAATTTTCTTAGCCAACTTAATGGAATTCTCTAGAGAAGATAATAGGAAAAAATGGAAGTTAATTTCCATCTTATTCCTAAAATGGTTGAGTAAAACAAAGTGGTATTGGTAAAATACCTTGAATATACCTTCAAGAGTGAATAACTTCATTATCATGAGACAAATTTGCCCCCACAACACTGGCATCTTCTCTCTTTTAAATCCCACATGGAGCTTCATAGCAACGTCACCTTCCCTAAAGAAAATCCCCATATTTTTTGGGTTTAGCACCCTGCTACATTGACTAATGTTTTTCCCTTTGATGTGGAGCTTCGTGGCTTGCCCAATCACCTCCTTAGAGAATTCAAAACTAATACCCCCATATAAACTTGTCTGGAATTATCCTCCCATGAATAAACAAATTGATGAGACAAATTCTCATTGTGACTAATAATCCCATCAATAAAAGAAGCCACCTCACCCTCTTGTATAATGTGCTATACCATAGGGTCTTATCAAAATTACTCCAAAGAGTTCGGCTCAATATTTATAATGTTGACACCCATATTTGAAACTAGAGAGACACAAATCCTATGAGACTATTTAAGGAAAAGAGTAATGAAAAGACTTACCATATATCTGACAAGATTAATAAGTCCTTTTAAGCCTATCAAGGATCGAAATATTTTTGAGATCATCATATAAAAATAATTTTGGATATCTATGTAGCATTTCTCACACTATAACTTAGCCTCAGTACTGACACACATCTACCATCTCATGTAATAATCACTAGAGAATGAGGCATGTTAAGAAATAATTGCCCTTAATCCAACTTGACCTATCAACATCCCCTCCTCTAATAATAATTTATAGACTCATCTTCCTACCTATTTGAATTATTATCACAATTTATTGCCTATCTATCATCCACCTCTTACACTTCATTGTGGTCTAGTCAGCTACCTAATCAACTGGATTTATTTCCTCAATTTCCAAGTAAGCAAAACATTAGGCAAAATATTTCTCCCACCTTTCAAAAACCACATAGGTATATTTGTGTGTTTACTATCTAGCTCCATGCATTATTTACTCACATTCCCATGCTAATTGTTAATTAACATGGTATTTCTAATGGCAAAGTATTGAGCTTAGAATCCATCAGTTCCATAATCCATAAGTATATTATCACCTTTCAAGGGGAAATAGTCACCCCCACTAAAAATGAGCATACATATAGAAATGAGCCTACACCACTTAATCCGCATACATTATTTCATCTTTTTTGAAAATAATTTGGATCTCACTTGGTATATTAGATAGGGTTCTTTAGCACTACCAGCCATTACTATTGCTTCTTAGGTTTGCC
Organism: Torreya grandis; assembly: GCA_037957365.1. Lineage (NCBI taxonomy): Eukaryota > Viridiplantae > Streptophyta > Pinopsida > Cupressales > Taxaceae > Torreya > Torreya grandis. The sequence continues at coordinate 2,316,910 of JARHVA010002137.1, read as the reverse complement.
ATAGAATCTTATATTGCATTTCCCTCCATATTAATGTTGGAGACCTTACACTCGTCCATATCATTAAGAAGAAATCAGACGTCTCATATTATATCTTATAGTTTTCAACCTATGTCTACTAATCCCATGGTAGTATTAATAATTAATTATGATTCTCCTTCAACATGATGTTTTTGAATGTTTAGGGAAATAACAAGTTTAATTTCCCATAACATAGATAGGGATTCCACCTCATTATTTCTTTCAATGCCAATTTTCCTAGTGTATTCCACCAAAAGCATTCTAAAATTTGATCTAATAATTCCTCCTCCACTAGCCACCCCTACGTTCCCTTTAGTCACCCCATCAAATTTAAGCATAAACCATCCTTCTTGAGGCAAGGTCCATTTGTTGTTAGCCCTAAGTATTTTATTAGAATTATTTATTTGATAAATATTTGGGTTTATTGTCTATTTCTATAATATTATTTACTCTTCTAGACTTGGAGGGATCTCAATAGCTTTGAATTTGTTGTTATTAATATTCTCTACCATTGGCTTAGAGAATGTCTAAAACACCTCCAAATGGGTTTTATATTTTTCCTTGACAATTTTATTGTTACATTCTATACATAAGTTTCATGCAAGGTGAAGAGGTAATTTGAACCCATAATTCCTTCACTATTAGAAATATAAATGGGGGTATCCAATCTCTAACCAAGTCCACCATCATGCCATTAAAAACCTAGGTCAAGTTAAGCCTCTAATAATTAGGCTCTAAACCTCCCAAGCAAAGTTATAGTGTAGAATGAGGTGAGTGGCAATTTCTTCCTCCTTCCCACAAAAAATACATCTATTTGTAATTTGAAATCCTCTCTTCTTTAAATTATCTAGAGTCAATATTTTGTTATGTATTAGCATCTAGAAAAAAAGTTGATTTTTGGTAAAAGTTTTGGAAGCAAAACTTTAACCCATAACCTATCCTCACCAGTGTCTAATATTAATTTATAGGCACATTTAATAGTGAAAAATCACTTTTCATTCTTGTCCCAAATCATTTGATCTTGTTTGGGAAAAAATGAGAGACTAAATTTAGCCAATTCCCCTTACAATTGAAGGGAAACCTCTTTAATCTCCTCCTGATCATGGGTATAATCTATGATGTTTTTCAAAATCCTATTATACCCATTCCTATTAATTTAGTTAGTCACTTTATCCCCAAATAAACTACTATCTCTATCCATTAGTCCACCATAATTCAAGTCTTTAAGGGGTAGATCCTTTAGTCATATGTGCTCCTAAAATCTAACATTATTTCCATCCCCATTGTTCCATATGATGCCTCTACAGAGGAGACCATGAGCTTTGAGAGTCCCATTATAGAAAACTAATCCTTTAGGAATAAATTATTTCATTAGTATATTCCTACCAGTATCCCCATTGAGATACTTAGTTGTCATGATGTCACCCCAATCCCTATTCCCTTGAATTAGGTTTCACCCTATCTTTGCCATGAGGGATTTGTTCATGAGATGTAATCTTATTAAGCTGAGGCCTCCCTGATATTTGAGAGTGCAAACCATTTCCCATCCTACCAATGTAGTCCTCTTCTTTTCTTCCACACCTGCCATAGGAATTTATTTTGTATCTACTCAATCTTCTCAACCATAAATCTTATGATTTTGAATAGATTGAGGAAGTAGTTAGGGATGCCTTGAAGAGAATCTTTGAGAATTTGAAACTTACCTAATTTAATTATTAGGGATTCTTTCCAACCCACCATATTTCTCTATATATTTCAATAATCATGTTTTATTAATCCAAGGTTACTTTAGAAATTGTAAGTAGAAGCCCAAGATAGGTGGCAGTCAACCTCTTGTCAGATCATCCCAAAGTTCTGGTGATTTTATACTAAATTTCCTCTTGAGTGTTTAGGAAATATATTTGTCTTTTTTCAAAATTGATACTCTATCCAGAGGCCCCTTCATAGGTGTTAAGTAGGTTTTTACATCTTCCCACTTTCACTACAGAAGTAGTTCCAAATAATATAGTGTCATCAATGAACTATTGAATAACCGATGGCTAGGTTCTGGATGCAGGCTTAATGCCTCTAAAATACCCCTACATAAATAGTTTACTAGTATTCCTAACCAATAATTATTCTATCAAGATGAAAAGATAGGGAGAAAAGGGTTCTCCTTATCTGAGGCCTCTCCCTGAGGGGAAATAGCCTTTGGGAGAGCCATTAATTAGAATAAAGAATTTGACTATGGAAATACACTCTTTCACTAAGTTAATCACTCAGTCTTGAAAGCCAATGTATTGAGTACTCTAATAAAAAATTTCCAATTGACTCTATCATACACTTTAGAGATATCTAATTTTAATATCATTTTTATGTAGTAGACTTTACTGATTTTCTAGACTTTGGTGGCCTTGCCTGCTTGTCTCTTATATAGGGCCAGGTCCTTATTTAAAAAACCCTCTTTTTAACCATAATTAAAAAATATTATAAAGTGTATATAAATTAAAACATAATAATCATAATTAAAAATATAAAGTGATTTAATGTAAGGAAACATTGTAATGTTATAGACATTAAGTGTTATCCCAATGTTCAAGTTTTAATGTTACACTTCATTATTTCTTCACTTCTTTACCAAGGATATAAGTTAAGTCCATTTAATTTTTTTATTCATTGTTAATTGAATATATGGAAGGTACATTAAAAATATATTATACTCCAAATAATCATACATGGAATTATTTTTAAAACCATTGATCAATGTTGATTTACAATCAACCTAGTATAGGGAAACAACAAAGTAAAACATAAAAGATGCACAACATGGACCTAACCAAAAAAAAAAATTTAAAAAAAGTGGAAAATAATAATTTATCTAATTATAATATAATGAGATATAATTGTGTGGTGGCACAAATTTTACTTATTTAACTCCATCACCAGGTCTATTTCATCCCCATCAAATGGTACCACATGAAATACACACATAAGTATTAAAAATACATGAACAAAAAAATATAAAATGAAAATTTATTGTAATGCATAACTATATAAATTAAACTAAATTAAATGAAGCATTAAATGATTAATATGACTAAAAATAAACATATAGAGGTAAGCATATAAAATTAGTATAACTCTACTTATAAACTAACAAGCTCAAACTATAAAATAGTAAGTAGTTTTAACTATAATGACACTCAACACACTATTATTTAGGAGGATAAAATTAGGATATTAAAATCACATATAAAATTAGACTAGTCTCATACAACATATCTAATTTAAAGTTAAAACCTTTGAATAATCTAATTAATATCATGCATTTACAAAAAGTATTATACTTGAGTATTTGCTTTCATTCTATCCAACTAGTCAATTTATTTTTGATTTCATTTTTTCATAATTTTTTATTACTTTATTAAGTACCCTTGTGCATTATTGTCAAATTTTTTATTTTTATATATTATACATTAATATTGACGCTATTAAAATTATCAACTAATAAATAACGTACACATATATAATATACATAACTCATACCCATAAAATAAAGAGATAGATACATTTACATATAATAGTTCCTCTTTGGTGTATACCCTACAATAAGGAAAAAATAATACACAATACCTTTTAATTTATTCTCACCATTATATTAATGATATTTAGGGTGAGACTTGAGTTTATATAACCCTAAGGCCCTCATTAATTTAAGTGTTTTCATAAATGTTGGTGGCTACTATATGTTGATGTGAAAATTAGACTTTAGTGCAAGTCAACATGCATGTATAAAACTTGGAATTTAGTGTAAGTTTCATTTCAAAATGGATTATTTTCTAAATAATAAAATAATAAATCCTATAAAAGTTAATAACTATGTATACTTAAGGTTTAATTATAAATTTATATGAATACCCCTCCTTAAGTGAAACTTAGGGATTATGTAAAATATTGAGGTTAAACATTTGAAATGGGTCCCAACTTTGGGCCTGATGAGATACCCATCTACAATAAATATCACTAAAGTCAACATAAGTGTAATAAGGTGTTGAGATATGTTGTAAGGATACCCAATAAGGAAATACAACATACAAAAAGTAGTAAAATATGTGTAAAGAGAAGTGCCTTGAATGGGTTACATTCATCATAAAAGATGCATTGGGTGGGATGATCCACCGCTAAATAACTCCAAGAAGTATATGTTGATATGTATTTCAAGGATACCCAAGAGAGTTGTATACAACACTCAAATAAACAATATAACAAAAAAACCCATAATGTCGGATGAGTGAAGTGGATGAATAAATATTCATTAGTGGAATGGATCCACTAATTGAACATTAAAAAAATAATAGGTATTCTATAATTCACTCACCATAAGGAGTTGGAAAAGATATAAAGGTGTCAAATAAATAGATGGGAAAAAAATTCACTTGAAAATTAAATAATATGAATAAAAAGGGGCCTCATAATATGTCTTATAAATAATGACACAAGTATAAGTGATAATGAAACTAACCAAATATTGCTGACTAGGGTGAATAGAACAAAGTAATTGCAAGAGTGGTAAAAATCCACTATTTGAACAATACGTTTAAAAAAAATAGAAGGAATTATTTGATAATGTGATGTGAAAAAATAGACACATAGTTACTCAATAGGGTCCTAAACATGAGGCCATTTGAGGTACCCCATATAGAGTGAGGAAAAATAAATATATTTTCACTACATAATAAACACACTATTCAATATAACATGAAATTGCATGTGGTTTAAAAAGATGGCACCCAAAACATAATTGGATTAGAGGATAAATGCTATACATAAATGAACAACCCCATAAAAATTGTTTGAAAACTCACGTGTTTAAAATGTTCTTATTGATGATCAACTTTCCCCTATTCCCAAAATGGGGATCCTCCTTTCTTAAATTTTCAATGTGCTTAAGACATGAAGTAGTTAGATCATTTGAATACATATTGATTTGGTTTAATTTATCAATTCTTATGATTATATAGTCTCTAGTTAATTATTCATTTTGTAATAGGGATTAACACTTAGAAATATTTTAATTATTTCAAGCTTTATTCAAAGTTTTCATTCATCAATGAATCATTAACCATTAACACTTAAAAAATATGTAGATAGGCCTTCACTAAATATATTATACCTGGTTCTCCAATTGACATAAATGTAACAATATTTTATTGATCTTATTGGGCTAACTTTAAATCTCATTTAATGCACTTACTTGCAATGTTTTGCTTTAGACTTGTTTAATTTTCTTAAGAAGGGCATTTGATGTTTTCATAAGTCTAAATTAGTCTCTCACTTGATCTCATAAGACATAAAATTTAAATTAGCAGTTTATGATGCCTTGTAGGATGTCAAGGTAAAGAATTTATCTCAAGAGGATAGGTGTCCAACTCACCAGGATTCCCAATGTCTTGGATATTTATCATGCCTCATGCAGGACACTTGGAGTAAATCTATCAATTTCATGAGTTACATGGAGTTATTTTGAGAGACATTGAAGAAGTTATCCATTGGAATTCAAATACATAGGCTACATGTCAATATTCTAGCCCCCATGAGTAAACCCAATCAATCCAAGCCACCATGCATCCCACTATAATCTAGAATCTTATGATATGCGACCACATGTCTCAAGTGAAACCATCCAAATCCAAATAACCTTCTAAAGTGATGTGTGTCCCTCAAGGGTCCATCCAAGATAATAACATGTCCATACAACATTACATCCATCTAAATCTCACAAGAGCCTACAAGGTGAACACATGGATACACTTGAGCTATCTGATCAAGGCTCAATGGCACATAGTTATCCAAAGTTCCTTTTGAGAATGACAAGTGGTAGAATAATAAATAAAAGGCTAAGAGAGTGATGTGTGTCCCCTCCAATCCTATGTAATATAGTAAATTTTAAGAGCCCATATCCCAAACCCCCTTAGATTTATTCAGTCAAATCTAATTCATAGCCTTGGTGAATCAATAGGTCTAGAATTTCCTCTAATTTTCCCAACCATACTTTTATGTTAATAGGTTAAATATAAGAGGTAATTTTTTTTAGCTTTATTTCTATATAATGGTATTGTTGATCCATTTCACCACATATTAGGCTCTAATCAAATATCATAAATTTTATTTTGGCTCTAGGGGTAGCTAAGCCATTTGGCTCTGCCATCTACCCATGGATAAGCCATTTGGTTCTAACTATGGTTGATCCATTCCATTCCACCCATGGTTGATATTTTTATCTCTACCTATGGTTAAGCCACTAAATTCTATTGATGGCATATCCACTGAGTTCTAGCAATGGTGTAACTATTTAACTCTATCGAATGGCTTTACCAAATGACTAGACTAAATGGCTTTGCCAAATGACCAGATCAAATGTATCTATCAAACAACCTAGTTAAATGGTTTTGTCATCACTAGCACCAGATGTTTATATTAGGCACCTATGTCTATATCAAAAGGGTTGCAATTATGGCCAGTCTACTACCAAGTTGCTCAGTCACTTCTAGGTGGTCCTATAGATTATGACTCAATGTTACAAAATCAATATAGAGCATATAGACTGACCAAAAAAATGGTTGAGAATGTTAAATTTGAATAATGATTAATTCATAAAAAATATTAAACCCTTGTTGACATAAAGATTGAAATATTACATAGAATTTAGGATTAGCTAATCCTAATCCTGAATTCCAATGTTTCATGCAATAGTTCAATCTTTATGTCACCAAGGGTTTCATCCTTTTTATTATGGACCATTTTTTTGGCTAGTTCATATGATTATGTATTTATTCTAAAGTTATCCAATGGATCCATGACATGGTTTCTAGAGATATATTCACTATTTCCTAATTTAAAGGTGCACATGTTAGGTTTTTTTTGTACATTCCATTAAAAGTCACTTTGAATCCTTCAATAGGTGAGGTAAATTTAATGGTTATTTTTCAATGTTTCAAATTTTGGTTTCCTTATTCTTTTCCACCTAGTTTTGGTAGGACTTGGGAATAAAATCCTTGATTTTTTGTTTTTCATAACCTTAAGATTTAACCCAGGTGAAGTTTTGTGTAGTCCATTCAACATTGACATAAGTTTGCCATTTGGCAATGTCATTCATTAGTGTTGTTCATAATTTTAATTCATCACTAAGGTGGTCTTGGCTTCATGAGTGATAGGACCAAATAAGGTGGTCTTCATAGATAAAAAAGTGAATGTACCCATTCATTAGTTCATAAAGGGAGTCATCATTGGCCTTACTCTCCTCAATAGAGTTTTTGGAAATGTGCACATAGGCTATGTGGATATAGATACCCTTTCACTACTAAAAACCATCTTAGACGACCAAAAAATTCCCCCAATTAGGGATATTATTAGCAATAACATATTATATGTAATGAACAACACTTACAATAATGGTGTTCCATTATACATGTTGAGTTATTTTCTTGATGCAATTTATGTAACTACCCATCTAGGTCATAACTCATGGTCCCCTTAGTGACTGGAGGTTGTTCCCTAATTATTCTTCATAATTCATATTCACTACTTTAAGAACAACATAAAGGTTATTACAAAATATTTTTATCCAATTATGTATAACTAAATCATCGAGTGTGACATGCCAAGAGTTCCCTTAGAGATTAGGTAGACACTAAAGGAAATAAAAAAATACTAGTTATACCCAAATTATAGTCATCCATATGGAAGGAATAATGGTAGCTCCTCTCAGACTAATAAGGTACATGCCTATGAATCTAGCCAAGGATGAGATGTCCTATCAACTCTTGTATGGATTTGATGGAATCTTCAAGAATATAAAAAATAAAGACTGCCATAAGGTCCTATATAAGCTAGGGAGGACTAAAATTTTAAAATGTCATGATGTATTTGTTTATGTAAGGCATAGGGAATCATACCTATTGCCAAGGATGAATTCAAGTTGTGGGATCTAAATGGTGTCATTGCCAAACACCTACCAAAATTCAAGGACATAATAATGGAAAATAAGCACCAAGATAAGGTCCATAAATAGGTATACAAAGATTCCATGAATGATGTAGTCCTTAAGAATGCAACTAGGGAAAAAATAGATCTTGAAATGAGGCTTGACATGGATAAGAAGAAGGAGGACATTGTAAAGCCTTAGCTGCCACTAACTCATGGGAGTATGTTTGATGCAGAATATGAGGATAAAGAAAAAGAGGAGGAAGAGGATAAAATTCATCTCCTTAGGAATAGACCATGTAGACCTACATTATAGGCCATATCAAGTAGACAAATCATACCTCCAAGCTCTAAGCAAGGATATGCTACCACCCAACCTAGCCCATCTCAAAGCCCTAAATTTATCTCTACATCTAATATGGGGGATACCCTAGAGATTATAATCCAGTTTGACCCTGATGTCATTTATGTTGAAGAATTAAAATAGGGCATTGAGTTCTAAATATAAGAGATACACACACTGGTCAAGATAATTATAGAGAAAGTCTACAAAAAAAGGATCCAAGGACTACAATGAGGGGAACAATCCCATCTCCAAAATTAAATGTAGAGTCTACCAACACATCTTAAGATCCTAGTATAATTACATCACCATTTCCTTCTTTCTTAGTTATTGGTACATTTACTTCTACTTCTACATTTATTCCCCTTACAATGATTCCCTATTGGCTTCATCCTCTTTAACTACTATTACCACCCCTATTCAATCTTTAATTGACACTAACTTGAGCCAAGCTAGTGTCTCATTTTGCTTCACCATTCCTTCCTTAATCTCCCATGCCACTACCAATATTCCACCTCCATTAAGCTCCCAAAACACTAGTATTGTCTAAGATGTAGGTTTCACTACTTCTCAGGTATCCACTACTAGTACATAACTCTCTCTTGGCTCCCCTACATCCACTAGGATGTTAAGGCCCATCTCAAAATCATTTCCACTCCAAAATCCACTCAATATAACTACAAATTCTAAGACAAGTGTACCTTCAAATCTTCTTTCATTCATTATTGACATTGGCCCTTCTAAGTCTTTATTTGATCCACTTGGTCAACTAGACCTAATAAATTTGTCCATCCCTTCCATAGCCATGGATTCTTCATAAACCTAGGTACCTCCATTGCAACCACCTCTCACATATCCAACATATACAACTACCCCAAATTGGGTGAGGGATATCATACACGTAGCCAATTAGGAGATACCTCAAGTAGTCTTCTCTACTCCTCAATTTGTCATGAGGATTGATGTGGCCATACAAACCATGAAAAGGGTGGTTATAAGATAAGTTGAGTAGCCACAATCAAGATCAACCATGGTACATGAAAGTGAATATTCCTTCTTCACTTTAACAAGGAATATGAAGGCCAACACTAAAGAGGTGAAATAATATGTAGATGATGTGATGTCCATAGTATAAGCATAGATGGACTCTATAATTACCCTAATGAAGTGGATATAACAAGAGTTGAAGAGGTTAAAGGAGTAGGCATTACCAATCACACCAGATGTCACTATAGTGTAGATAACAAATGATGTGATCAATGTCTTCAACCTATATAAATTTATGAAGAATAGGTAGGAAGATGGGATCAAGCAATATAATGTGGTCATGAAACTTAACCAAAATATTACACTCTATGATTCCAAGTTGGTTGACTTGGCTAGATTGGTAACAAGTAATAATTTCCTATACCTCAAAGTTGTTTAACTCGAGGATATCATTTTTATGTAGACCATCCTAATGAATAGAATAATATTAAATATATGTCTTGGATCATGTCAAGGATGCAAATACATCCTTGGATAAAATTGAGTTCAAAATAACTTTATTGCTAAAGGATTACATCGTTACTAGGGTGACAAAACTTGATGAATCCTTCATGGATGATCAAGATTTTAGAATATAGATGAAGGTGTTTATGGCACAAAATATAGTAGGATGTAGCTAATGCAAATACTATGACATAATTAATGATCATTATAGAGTTTATTGATAAAAGGATAGAGAAAATAGATGCAATTGAAGAAGTAATAAGGCCAATAATCATAAAACATGGCAAGTTCATCCAAGAGATATCTGACTTGTTTTGGCCCATGATTTTGGAATTTGATAAGATCGACCAAGATAACCTGGCATGTGCATAGGTGTAGACTAAAGAAGAAGCAGATGAAAATTAGAAGTAACAGTATTAGTAAGTTGGCTAACAACAACCTTTAGGGCCTTAGGGATATTTCATTATGTTTTATAATTTGAATTAAGAATATACCATGGTATATGTGGTATCCTAAACACTTGGTTGTATTTGGGTGCCTTTTGTGGGCTGATGTAAACTTGTCTTAGGAATTTTTTAGCCTAAAAATATGGATGTTTTCCTTATTTGTAATCATAAATACTTGTTTTAATAATTAATACAAAAGAGCCAAAGAATTCACAAGTTTGTCTAAAGTTCTTAGTTGTTTATTTTTGTAATTGCTATTCCTCACACTTTTAGATGATTTATAGTATATTTTATACAAGATAATTTGTAAATTAAATTCTATATATTCATCTATTAGGTTGAATTTGACACTAGGATGACAAAATTGATAATATACTTGCTATGTTTTATTTTCATTCACAATTAAAGGTGTTATACAATTTACTATGAATGAGTAATTCTTATGCAAAGTATGCTATTATAAATATGTGTTTCCTTCCTTTAAAGCTTTAAATACATTTATTTATCTTTGAGAATTATGCTAGAGTTGGTATATGCTAGTTTCATGTGTTTTTGCCTTAGAATCTATCAAAATTAGTATCTTTGATCATCTTAAGCACATTGTCTTTTCTGCCTTAACCTACTTACTCTTGTATCCACCCATGAATAACTTTAGTTTATTTCATGTTGTAAACATGATTTTTTTTTAATATTTTTGGAAATAATTGGCAAAGATTGAAACAATTTTACAAAAGACTAGCAAGAATAAGTTTCACTACATAAACATCTATTGTTCGTATAATAGGTTTTGATTTCAAAATTTTAAAGTCGTGACCATATCTCTAATATTTGTGATATTTAAATTAGTAGTTGTATAAAAAAAAATCAAGCCCTAAGTCTTTTATCATTTAAAATTTAGTTTCTTACTTTCCCTTTATTCCCTTGTGACATAAAAAACATAATAAGTGCATCAACATGAAGGAAAAAGTTGGAACTAGAAGGAGGACCATTGTGTAATTAATTTCATGCATCTTTGTGGAATTATAGTGTACTTTATTATTTATCTACTTAATGGTTTCAAAGTATGCAAATATTATTAAATAACACTAAGTACCTACATTATTTACTTAAATCTTTATATTCTTTGCAGGAATCTTTACATTCTTTAAAGGATTATATCAATATTAGTGGTCATTTGTGTAAATTTGGTAAATAACCTAAATATTCTCTTAAATTTGTGTAAAGATAGGTGAAATACCCTCTTCTTTAGGCATATTAAGATCTATTTTAATCATCTTTACAAAATTTGACGTAAATTTAGGTAAAAACTTGGATATTTCCTTAAATTCATGCAAAGGTAGGTGAAATGCCCCATTATTTAGCCATATTAAAGAATATTTTGATCATATTTACAAAATTTGGCATAAATTTGTTAAATAATCTAGATATTCATAAAAATTTATGCAAAAATTGACTACTACAACCTCTCTCATACTAGATCAAAACATTTATGATCATATTTGATCTATTTTTTTTGAAATTGAGTGAACCTTTGCTTAACTTAGTGCTTAAAGATGTTTTGTAATTATCAAGTATTATTGGAGTGTTAAATAAGGTATAAAAATTCTTTGGATTATTGGTTTAACACTGATATTTATAGGTTAATGTGTAAGACTAACAATATTTGTGTAGGTTTTGATAAATTTAAGGTTTCAAGGCTTGGATCCACAAAAATCAAGGTAAATATACTTGATCTAAATATTTTCCATAGATATTATTTGATATTAGTTATATTTGGCATCTATGATGCTATATTTTAATTTCTTCTACTCTTAGTACCCATTTTGCATCTTGAAGTTCCTAGGGTTAGAACTAGATCTTGATCTAAGCTAAGGATCCCTTTAGCATCTTTATAAACCCATAAGAAAGTAAGAGTAGACAAATATAGATGTAATAATTCAAAGACCCAACCAAATTCCCCATCTAACCAAAACTTGCAACCTCTCTTGCTAGTCATGTCATGGTTAGTTGGTTCATCCATCAATATCCCTAGACCTATGCATGATCTACCAAGGAATTTAGAGAAGTGATTACCTCTATTTACCACCACTAGTAGAGTAATGGTTGAGGAACATATAAATTTATTTAAGTCATTTTTGAGATTACTTAACATGATCCATGAGGATGTGGCCTGTCATCTCTTTCCTTTCTCATTTAGAGAAGCCACTTATGATTGGTTCCTTAATTTTCCTAAAGATTACATCATAGGATGGAATCACTTAAATGACACCTTCATTTCCTAATTTGGTAAGGTAGTTATCCCAAGATTTATGTACCAATAATTTACCACCCTCGAAAGGGACCCAAATGAACCAATCAGAACATTCAACACCAGGTTCTAGAATATGTACACCCTAACATCTCCATCATATAAGCTTGAAAATGAATTAGCATTAGAAATATAGAATAATTCCTTAGACCCAATGATATTTGACTTCTTGAGAAGCACCTTAAATATTTACACATTGCCATTAGCATATGTTGAGGATATCCATATTTATGATAAAATACACCCATATGGGCATCCTACCCTTGCCATACTAAAATTTGATCTAATGATTCCAACTCTAAATATCATACCCAATATGAATCAAAGTCACCCTACATTGAACCAGCTACTTGTGATCAACCAATTGCCTTTGATCCATGTTGTACCCAACTAATAGCTACATTTTTTTAACCAAGAAAATGTTGGATCCCATACCCAGAATAATGTCAATAAAATGATGGTGCCTATAAACAACACCAATTTCCAAACTATGACATATAATAAAAACCAGGAGCCTCCAAAGGGAGAGTTATATTCAATTTAAAGGATCACTCAAAAAATTGCTAATGTTTTCTTAAATCTCAAGAAATAATTAGGAAGCATTATTGAGAGTTTTAATAGAAATTATAATTTCCAAAAATATAATAGACCTTTCAATAGGCCTAACAATAATAGTGAGCCTTATTTGTGAAAACTGCCTAATATCAATATTTGTGATATGGCCTTGCCTAACTATTGTCGAGTGCATAATATAACTAGACATGGAGAGCTAGATATATTGAGTTATGCCATGCATTTAAAGCCATTAATATTTAAATGGAGGGGTTTGAGATAAATCCTAATGAAATCTTTGATAATACCAATGATGCCTCTAGAGCCTCATAAACTATCCTCATGGTTGAGACCTATGACATTATTAGTCAATATAAAAATGAGCCTAAAGACAATGTCGAGGAAATACATGCTTTCTATGGCTAATAGAGGAGCAACTATGCCTTGAGAAATAAAGGTCAGAACCCACCACTGACAACTTCTACCCCACCTAATAAAATAGACACACCTCTTGATATAAAGACATATAATAATCCTCCACACCCTAAAGGTAAGAAGAGTCAACTAACAATAGAGGCTTCTTACATAATATCAAAGGGAGGATACAACATAGTGGAAGACATGAATAATATCAAGGCAAACATAACATTACATGAACTCACACAAATAATTTAACAACATGATTTACTTTAGAATCATTAAATCAAAATCACAACTCCATCAAGGTTAAACAAGGTCATGCAAATGTAGTAATGTATAAGATTAAGCATGAAGTTATACCATTATTTTTAATTGTAAGGATCTTTGGTAAGAACCTTTATAATTACTTGATTGATTCTAGTTCTTCAGTTAACATTATACCTCTAGGAATTTGTGAAAATTAGGGTAAAATCTAATCAAATCCAATAAAGTGTGGTGTATATGGATAAGTTAAGAGTAAAGGTGGTAGGCAAGTTATTGAATACCCATATGTAACTCACTCATGAGCCCCAAATATAGTAGTTCATTCAAATTCAAGTCATTTATGTACCTAAATCATATGGATTGATATTAAGTCATAACTAGAATAAATTCTTGAATGGATTCATTTTCGTTGATTGTTCTCATATGTGGTTACCTTGGCATGGTGATGAGGCTAGGATATGCCTAATAAATGTATGATAAATGACCTCATCTCACTCTCTCTTTATATTAAGTTTGATTGAGTTTTGTAACTTTTATTTTGATCTGAGATGAGTTAGCATGTGATTATCAATCTTTTGTTGATTATGATTCTAACATTTTAAAAGACCTGTAATTCCTAACAAGTGTGTTGGAAAATTCTAGTTTTACAATAAAATAAGTCATGATCATGCTAAAGAACAAATATGAAGTGGATTGCATGTTTTTGGAAGCATTGGATTCAATTTACATTAAGTCTGGAACCTATAGAATCTATTCTAGAATCATCACAGTTAGTTCTAAAACTTGCATAATCTATTTTGGAACCATCACAATTAGTTCTAGAACTCCACCATACTATTTCAAGTTCTTGCATTTTTAGACTTAGCTCCAAAACTTTATATTTAGTTCTAGTACTCCTACAGATAAGCTCCAAAAATTTTGTGGCTAGATATGGAACTGATGAGGATCTATTCCAAACGGCCAGTGATCTGTCAGATCAATGATCCCATTAAATTAGGAACAAATTCCCAATTTTTTGAACTTGCATAGTCAAGACATTTATCACACAGCTAGACATCCAGCCACATCTTGGTTCAACATCTATTCTATGCATGATTTAGTTCCATTGTATCTATGAAATAGTTACAGCCATCAAAGCATCTATATATACAGGCCTAAGAATTTAGTAAAAGAAAAAAATAGATATAGATATATAATATAGAAGATATATAAAATCATTGAAGAATAGAGAGATAAAGGATATATTAGTACATTTGTAATACATAACATTTTATCAATGAAATAGCCATTTCTATTTTGAAAGCAAATTAAATTATTCAAATCTTATTCTAGGTAGAGCAAGGGCCCACTCCTCCAAAGAACCAGGATCTTCATTTTTGTTAGTATTTATATTTATATTCAAAAAATTAAATAGGTAACTCTATTAAATTTATAAATTCTTCCAACTCTTTAAAATTAATATTTATTGTAAATTTGTTCCTGCACACATTTTAGATTAAATTTTCATTTCTACAATGTGTGTTTGTTTCCAGTAATCTATTTCATTTCTGCAATGTGTGTTTGTTTCTATCAATCAATTTCATTTTTTCAATATGTGTTTATTTCCAACAATCTATTTCATTTTTGAAACATGTGTTTATTTCCAGTAGATTTGCATAGTTTGATTTGAATAAGGTTTTAACCAAGAAATCCTTAAGACATTAAACCCCCCCCAAAAAAATAACAAAAATATAAATACCTCCATTCAATTACTAAATCACTATTATTCTTCTTGTTTCATATAGCTTTAGATACAACCTTGGTTAAATATGGCATCAACAAAAAGTTGATTAAATGAAGGGGATGATGACACCCATCATTTTTGGCACCATTGTTAGGGAACTAGTTGGAATTTTCTAATTAGGTGTCAACAAGAGCAACAATCATTCATTTAGTAATTAAATAAAATTTCCCTAACTTATGAGTAGACCACGAGATTCCAAGGGTAGATTTCTCCCCAAAATATCTGAACAAGAATTTCCATCATCCTCTAATTCTATTACCAATTGGGAACAAACGTAAACTGTCTTCCTAGACAAATATCAAGATTATTGTAGGGGAAGAAATAAAAAGGAAGAAATTTTCAAAATCAAATAGGAAGAAGATGAAAATATAGAAGATTATTTAGATAAATTCCTCTTTGTAAGTAAAAGATGTGGATTTGTACTTCAATAAGATTTAAATAAAACCATTTTTCTCAAAGGTATGGATGATGAATCTAGGGAAACCCTTGATTTAATTGGTTGAGGAAACATTGCTCAATTAAGAATAGATGAAATCATAGAAATTTGTAGAAACTATTCAAGAACAAGGGGTGGACCTAGAAAGGGGAAAATGGTTAAAAATTCAAATCAAAATATGAAAAAATTGATGGATGAATTGACAAACTTTAAAATAGACATATTAGTTCAATTAACCTCCACCATGGATGGATTTCAAGCTAAATCTAATGCCCAACTTGAACCAATAGCCATGTATTATCCTAGATGCAGAAAGAAGCATGCAATAAGGGATTGTCCTTTAGATAAAATGGAAGTATGTCTTGTCGATGAATCTAAAGAACATGATACTCACACTTGTTCTCTTCTTCCACTCATAAAAAATTAGCTCAAATAAACCAATACATCATCTACCATAGAAGAATTAAATTTTGTTTAGAGACAACCTAACCAAGGATAGTTTATGCCAAGACTAGCTCCTCATCCCTAGATGATGCCATGGGTAGCTTAAATAGTACCACAAAGTTGGGGATAGCCACCTTGGACCCCTCAACCCACATGGCATCCTCAATATTAGGCAAGTCAATCTTGGTATACTTAAGGACATCAGCAACCTTGGGCTGGTCAAGGAAATCCTTATGCTTGGCCACAACCTAATGGATCCCTAACAATTATGTGCAAGGAAAAACATATCCAAATTAAAACCAATAAGCCATAATGGGACCTCTAGCAAAAAATCCATAGATTGAAAACATAGTCCAAAATCAAATGCCAACACAACCATTAGCAAACCCAAGAAATAAATAAACAACTCCTGTATACAAAATAGAACTAGAAAAATTAGTTGATTTAAATACAATGGATTGTAAAAACATTCAAACTAGATCTGGAAAAATAGTTAGTAGTCCACCTATTATAATCACTGAGATGATAGAAGAAGATAAAACCCCTAGCATAGTTACACCTAAGGAAGATGACAAAGAAAAAGATAAGGAACCAGAAAGAAATTCTACTGATATTCCATTTCTAGAAAGACTTAAGGAAACCATAAACTTAAGGAATCTGAATTGGTGTAGAAACTAAGAAGATTGAATATTGAAATACCATTGTTACATTAAATTAAGGATATTCTAGAGTTGAACAAGTTAATCAAATTGTTATGTTTTAAAAAAATTGGAAGAAATAAGTAGTACCCCAGGACTATTCAGGTAGATGCGAAACTTGTTGATTGATTAGCAAGAAAACTCCTACTACCTAAATATGGAGATCTTGAAAGCCCTATTATTTTTGTTTCTATAGGGAATAAGGATATACATAACATTTTGATTGATTTGGGTGCATCTATCAATGTAATGATAGCGGACACTTTGAAAACATTACCATTAATAGGCATATAAACTACTAATAGCATATTGTAGATGGCATATCAGTCTGTAGCAAAACTAGGAGTTATTGAAGATGTGGTAGTAATGGTGGAATCATGGGAATATCTAGTTGACTTCCTTATATTGCAGCTAAAAGGTAAAACACTTAGTTATCCCATTATTTTGGGGAGACCATGGTTAGCTACAGTTTTTGCCTTAATTGATTGCTTGTCAGGTGATATGACTATTTCAAATGGTAATAATTCTAAGTAAATTTCATTATATCCATCTACACAACCTTTTATTAATAATCAAGTGAAATTATGGGTTGATAATCTTGATATTAATGAGTAAAATCTATCTTATTTGGCTATGATAACATTGTAGGATCATGTACGAGAAATAGATGATATGGTTAATCCTTCATTAAATGAATGTCAATCATCATTAGAGTAGTCAAGATTAGTTCTAGAACCATCATAGTTAGTTCTGGAACCATCACATTTAGTTCTGAAACCATCATAGTTAGTTCTAGAACCACACCAATTCTCTACAAGTGAAGATAGCTTCGCTCCAAAGGAACATGATTTCTCTTGGGGAGAGGAAGGATATATAGCATCAGCTTTATAGATATCAAGAGATGGTGAAGAATTTTTGAAAAATAGTAGTAATAAGGAGTTTGACCTACAACAACATAGGTATCATAACTATTCCTTTTGTCTTTTATCCAACATTTTGCCTCTAAGAACTTTCAGAGATGTTGCTACATATCATATATTGTTACCACATGCCTATCCACTAAACACCTTAATGGAACCCTTTCAAAAAATTAGTTCATCATATCCTAGAACCAAACATGTTGAGATTTAACTAGGAAAAAATTTGAATATTAATAGCTGGTTAAAAAATGATGAAGTCAAACTATTTGATGTTCTGAAGGATCATACTAAAGCATTTACTTGGGACTATAGAGATGTGAAGGGAATTCATCCAAGTATTTTCACCCATCACATTTATACTAAAAATATTAGACTAGCTAGGAAACCTAAGAGAAGGATTAATCTAGCCTTAAGGGATATAGTCAAACAAGAAATTAAAAAAATATTACAAGTAGGTTTTATCTACCCTATCTCAAATAGCCAGTGGGTGTCTCCTCTTATAATTTTCCCTAAAAAGAATGGAAAATGGAGAATTTGTGTTGACTATAGGGAACAAAACAAAGCCACCTTGAGAGATTATTTTCCCTTACCATTCATAGATCGAGTCTTATACAACCTTTTAGGTAAATAGTACTTTTCCTTCTTGGATGGATTTAGTGCATACAATCAAATCAAAATTGTTGTTGAGGATCAAGACAAAATTACATTTACTTGTCCATGGGGTACCTTTGCTTAGAAGGTATTGCCATTTAGACTATGTAATGCTCCAGTAACCTTTCAAAGAGCTGTATTAGCATTTTTTGTAGACCTAACAAATGACTGTGTGGAGGTATACATGGATGATTTTACTATGTATGGAGATACATTTGATGATGCCTTAAAAAATTTGGACAGAGTATTAACAAGATGTGAATAACATCACTTGTCTCTTAGTCATGAGAATTGTTTGATGATGGTTGATGAAGGGATTGTATTAGGGCACCATATTTCAAAAAGAGGAATTCTGGTTGACCAAAACAAAATCAAGATTATTTTAGATTTGACTATTCCTCAAATTCCCAAAGATATCAAATCATTCTTAGGACATGCTAGATACTATAGGTGTTTTATCAAGGATTTTAGTAAAATTGCTGCCCCCATGTTTAAATTACTTACCAAGGACTGTGAATTTCTTTGGGATGAATAGTGTTAACATGCTTTTGAAGCAATTAAAGAGAAATTAGTAATTGCCCCAATATTTCAAGGACCTAATTGGGAGAAAACTTTTCACATCCAAACTTATGCCTCAAATACCTTAATTGGTGTAGTTTTGGGATAGAGAGATGAAGAAGGAAGAATGTATGCTATTTAATATCTCAATAAAATTCTTAATCGCACTGAAAGAAATTACACTACCACTAAAAAATAATTTTTGGTTGTGATCTATGAAATCAATAAATTTAGACATTACATTATAGGGTACAAAATACCTGTACATACAAATCACTCAGCAATTAAATATTTAATGAACAAACTAGTGGTTGGAGGTAGAATAATTAGATGGTCATTACTTCTATAAGAATTTGATATTACCATTATGGACAATCTAGTAAAATTTAATGTGGTGGCTAATTTCTTGTTAAGATTGACCAGTACAGGGGAGCAGGATCTAGTCAAGGATAACTTTCTAGTTGAACAATTTTTTGTTATTTTAGCTAACACACCATGGTTTGCTAACATGGAAAATTATCTTACAATAGTGAAGCTCCCTCCTTTCACTAAAATAAAATAAAAAAATTAATCAAAACTAGTTCACATTTCAAATGGTTAAATGGAATGCTATTTAAATGTGGTCTTAATTTGGTTTTACATAGGTGTGTAAGATAAGATGCAATTTTTGACATCCTCCAAGCATGTCATGATGAACCAAGTGGAGGACACTATTCAGTGAAAAGAATATCTCACAAGATACTTGGCACGGGTTATTATTGGTCATCTTTATACAAAGATGTGAAGAGATATATCAGATCATGTGATCCTTGTCAAAGGATGGGACAGCCAACCATTACCAATGAAATGCCTTTGTAACCACAAGTAGTGATTGAACCATTTGAGAGATGGGGATTGGATTTTGTTGGACCTTTTAATCCTCCTTCATAAGGAAAAGAGCACATTCTTGTGTGTACTTACTATGTGACAAAATGGGTAGAAGTGCAGGCTTTAACAAATGCCACTGAAGAAGTAATTGCTGATTTCCTTTGGCACAGAATTATGGTAAAGTTTGGAGCACCAAGAAGCTTAGTTTCAGACTAGGGACCACAATTTATGTCTAATATGATCTAGGATTTCACAATGTAGTATTAGATCAATCATAGGAAGTCATTTACCTATCACCCGCAAGCAAATAGATAAGTTAAAGTAACAAATAGAGAATTAGAAAACATCCTCACCAAGATAGTTGAAGCTAAAAGAAGAGATTGGGTAAAAAGACTTCCTAAGTTGTCTAGGCTTACAATACAACTTGGAAAAACACAATAGGGTTCTCACCATATGAGTTAGTTTATGGGAAAAGGCCCTTGTTGCCTATTGAGTTTGAACTATAGACATTGAGGACAATAATTAAGGTGGGAATTGAATTAGATGTAGCTCAAAAGGAGTGAATCCTTCAACTCAATGAATTAGATGAATACAAATGGAAGTACCTCACTAGACAGACATAATCTAAGGTTAAAGGAAGCAATGGCATGATTCACATATCAAGGAAAGACAATTCAAAGTAGGAGACTAGGCATTACTATTTGATTCTAAGTACCAACAATTCAAAGGTAAATTAAGAACCAAATGGTTGGGACCTTATTAGATCAAGAAGATATTTGACAATGGTTCTATCCAGTTACTTCCCATTAATGGCAGTAGAAGATTACTCTTGGTCAATGGACACAGGCTAAAACTTTACAGGAAGCCTCCTACTAAGGATGAATTCTTAAAGCAGATTGAAGCAAACAAAGAATTTGATCATATGAAAGACCCATTTCTTCAAAAATGATCAAATAATTAGATGAAATAATCTAGAATAAAGGGAAGAGAATGAAAACTAGTAAATGTCATTCTCTTCCCAAAAAAAAATTAGAGATCAATTGAAAATCAGTGATGGCAGTTGATCTTCTCAAATAAATGGCTAATTCAAATAAAACTTTTTTGAATTCTAACTATTTTCTAACCATTTTTTAGGGATGATGTGTCAGCATGATGGAGGTATTACATAATCAAGGATGGTAATTATGTTTTTAACTTGTTAAAGGTTAAACAGAAATTTTGCATGTGTGATTAGAATTGATTTAGAAAGATTAGTATGATGAGTCATCTATTATACATCATGGTTAAATGTGAAAAATCATGAGAAGGATATTAATGATGGAATGAGTTGGTAGATAACCATAAAGAATCATTCTTATGATTAAATCAACTAAATCCACTAGTTTTGTATCTGAGTACAATAGTTATGTAGTTGAAATTGATAAGTTCTACAACTGAGTACAATAATTCCACAACAGAATTCGCTAAATCAACAACCAAATCTACTAGTTCCATAGCCAAAATCATCAATTCCATTGATATGAGAATCAATTTTTAGATAACCTATGAAATATTCAAAGAAGAATGAATCATCAAAATCAAAAAGAATTTAGAACTAGAAAATGATACCCAACTCCTTGCAGATGAAGAAGTAGCAAATATCTTTCAACAGGCAGGATGGCTGGAGTTTCTGAGGAAATTTCCCAAATACAATGATGAACGAGTAAGATAATTTATTATCAATTTAGAGTAAACAAGCACAAAGATTATGAAGGTTTTCGTTCCTTTTTTTGTGAATATCATAAGTGAGATGTTTGGAATACAGATAATACATATCCCAAACCCTATCAAAGGGACATTGAAAGACCTAGCTGAAACCCTATTGAAAGAAGGGGAAGTTGAACCCCAATATATTTATAATAAAAATAAAATCATCAAAGGAGTTAAGAGGGCCAACTTACCCAAACCCTTTGATAGAGTAGCATTCTGGATAGTTAAATATTTAACCTATGATGGACAATTTGGGACAGTAGGGAAAGAAGTCCTAAAAATCCTTATGCACCTTACATATGGAGCCAAAAAACTAGAATATATAGTAAACCTTCCAAGGTTTCTTTTTGACTCCATCCATACCATGGCCCAGATGTATTCTTGGGGTGTAGGAACAATTAGACATCATGGGTTAGTACATTTAGTATGCCAACACCATTTCTTTTCCAAGAAAAATAGGGAAGAAATATGGGAAAAATTTCTTGGCAAATTTAGACAAAACCCTAATATTCCCAGAAGAACTATAGCAACTCCTCCTACTCCTTTAGTTCATTTGAAAATTGCTACCATTGCTGAGGAAAATAAAAGATTATGGGAAGAGGAAATACCAAAAAGAAGAAAATCTAGAAGAAAAGTTAAAATTGTAGACCCTACTGTACCTTCTCAAGCCATTTCTTCTTCTACTGAGGCTATAGAAGAATTTGTACCTATCTCTAACAATGACAATTCACCTAGGCGTAAGTAAAAGGTGAACATCAGAAGAAGCTATAAGAGGAGACCTATGTCTACACATTTTGAGGCTCCTTAAGAAAGAAAATGTCATAAAAAGTCTAAAGAAATTTCATAGGATCTGGAAGAACAAGAAAGGCTAGAAATTGAAGTTGTTTATATTTTGGGCAACATGGCCATGACTCCTCCTAGACCAAGCCAAGCAAAAAAGGAAAAAGAAGATGAAAGATTTGAGGAGCCAGCTTTCCAAGAAATGGATGAGACTATAGCACCATCACATGTAGAATATGAACATGCATCTTGGAGAAGGAAATGTAAATCCCCTATGGTGGAAGAGGAATGCTTAACTCCCTAAGAACTTTCAGAAAAAGAACAAAACTAGCAAATTAAATAGGCTCTATTTTTATCTAGAGTGGAACTCATTATCAAGGAAAAGGATGATGAATTAAACTTCCTCAAAATCAATTTAGAACAAAAGGAAATGCTCCTTGTAGAATTAACAAACTAGCTCACAGCCAAGAATGAGAAATTAGCAAAAATTAAAAGGCAACTAATGGAGAATGAAGAAAAATGTACAATGCAGACCTATGTGTCAATAGTCTCTACATAGACTGAATTGACTTATCTACCACTCAAGAAATTATGGGATGACACATGCAGAGAACTTAGTGAAATCAAAGCATCTAATATAGACTTGAAAGGAAAACTAGAGGAAGAAGAGAAAGCAAGGAAGGAATGGGAAAACAAATTTTATAAGGAGGAAAATGATAAATATAAATGTCTTATGAAAATACAAATAGTTTGTATGATGAGTGAGAAGTTGCTTGCATGCAGAAGATTTTTTCCTATTTATAGCATGTTTTTAGAGGAATAATGCATTCATTGGTAGTTGTCAAGGATAGAATGTGGCCTTCCACATGAAATAAAAGATGAAGCTAATTTCTTGGTTGCCTACTCCTTAGCTAATATAGAACAGAAAAACTTTCTTTGTGAATTTTACCTCTGCAATTTTATGCTAGAAATAAATATAGGTTTTATGATCAATTTGTATGTAGGAGAAATCCAACATAATGTATTTGCCTCTATTCTTCAAAATTAGATTGCATGGAAAGAAAGAGAGTTAGAGGATTGGTCAAAGGCTAGTTCATCCAGTCTCTGTATGGGAATTTATTATGGTAATCCACTCACCTTTGATACATATTTCTAATCCCATGCATTTAATGATAGATTAAAGGGACCTTATCCTTTCATTTTACAACAAAGCATGGATGTCTTCACCTCTTATGAAAGGGAAAATTTTGATAATATCTATGATGCATGTTTAAAAAGATGGAAATTTCTCCTGGTGGCATTGAAAAGAAGGGAAGTAATATCCCTTTCAAATTTGATATGGAGTTTAGAAAGGGAAAAAGCTTTATGCACAATAATTCCCTGGATCAATGAAACTCCCCTGAGCATATGGATAGGAATGCAGACAAGGCCACCTCTACTTCTCAACCCCATATCTCCTTGGCAAAGTAGAAAACCTCAACATCCCACTCAATTTGAGGAATGAAAAGAAAAGTAGAATTAGGAGTAGGGTATAGTACTTCTAAGTCAAAGCATTAGGATATTCAGTTCCAGCCATTTGATTTGAGTAATCAAATGGAATGCAAGATATACAATCCCAAATTTAAAGAGTGAATTTTGTGAAGGGACTTACAAACAAGTAAGTATGGGGGATGTGATGAGGCCAAGATATACCCAATAAATGTATAATAAATGACCTCATTTTACTCTCTCTTTCTATTAAGTTTGATTGCATTTTGTAACCTTTATTTTGATATGAGATGAGTTAGGATGTGATTATCTATATTTTGTTGATTGTGATTCTAACATTTTAAAAGACCTGTAATTCCTAATAAGTGTGTTGGAAAATTCTAGTTTTGTAATAAAATAAGTCATCATCAGGCTAAAGAACAAATATGAAGTGGATTGCATGTTTTTGGAAGCATTGGACTCAATACAGATTAGTTCTAGAACTTGTAGAATTTGTTTCAAAATCATCACAGTTAGTTCTGAAACCTATAAAATATATTTCAAAACCATCACAGTTAGTTCTGGAACTCCACCAAACTATTTCAAGTTGTCACATTTTTAGACTTAGCCCGAAACTCTATATTTATCTCCAGTGCTCCTAAAGATAAGCTCCAAAACTTTTGCTGCTAGATATGGAACTGATGAGGATCTATTCCAAATGGCTAGTGATCTATCAGATCAATGATCCCATTAAATCAGGAACAGATTCCTAATTTTTTAAACTTGTAGAATCAAGACATTTATCACATAGCTGGACATCCAGCCACATCTTGATTCAACATCTATTCTAGGCACAATTTAATTCCATCATATCTATGAAATAGTTACAGCCATCAAAGCATCTATATATATAGACCTAAGAATTTAGTAAAAGAAAAAAATATATATAGACATAGAAGATATAGAAAATCATTGAAGAATAGAGAGATAAAGGATAGATTAGTACATTTGTAATACAAAACATTTTATCAATGAAATAGCCATTTATATTTTGAAAGAAAATTAAACTATTCAAATCCTATTTTAGGCAGAGCAAGGGCCCACCCCTCAAAAGAAATAAGATCTTCATTTTTGTCAGTATTTATATTTCTATTCACAAAAGTAAATAGGTAACTCTGTTAAATTTATAAATGCTTCCAACTCTTTAAAGTTAAGATTTGTTGTAAATTTTTTCTTCCAGGAATTTTAGATTAAATTTTCATTTCTACCATGTGTGTTTGTTTCCAACAATCTATTTCATTTCTGCAATGTGTGTTTATTTCTAGCAATCAATTTCATTTTTGTAATGTGTGTTTATTTCCAGCAATCTATTTCATTTCTTTAACATGTGTTTATTTTAAGTAGATTTGCATAGTTTGATTCCAATAAGGTTTTAACCAAGAAATCTTTAAGACATTAAACCCCCCCCAGAACAACAAAAATACAAATACCTCCATTCAATTAATAAATCACTACAATTCTTCTTATTGCGTATAGCTTTAGACAAAGCCCTAGTTAAATATGACATCAACAGCAAGTTGATTAAATGAAGGGGATGATGACACCCATCACATGGGATTCCTAATCAAATCAATATTTATCAAGAGCCCAAAATGAAATACATGATTACTGAATACAATGCCAAGAATGAAAAGATAAACTACCAATCCTCTAACTTAGGTGTTTATAATTTGGAAACCACTAACATTATTGTAGATGATAGTCTGAAGGAAGAGAACAAAGGTCCCTGAACATTGCACTTTGATGGTGAACGAATGAAACAAGGTTCTAGTGTTGGGATTGTTTTAACAAATCTTGAAGGAAAGCAATATTTGGCTTCTTATAGATTATAGTTCTCTTGCATTAATAATTTAGTATAAGGACTTCAATTTACAATTAAACATAAGGTTAAATAACTATTAGTCTATGGTTATTCTAAGTTAGTTGTTAATTAGGTTATAAGCGGATATGAATGTAAGATTTATTACTTAAGAAAGTATATATTTAGATCTTGGGATTTAATTAAGTACACTAAATCACTCAATATTATTTCCTTGGCTAGGGAACAAAATTAGTTGGTAGATGTTATCGCTTCAACAGTAGCAAACTTGTTACCTTTAGAAGTTTTAAACTTGTAGGAACTCACTATGGAGATAATTTCATGACCATCCATGCTAGATAACATCAATCACTATCAATTTTTTGATTATGACAAGAAGATAACTGATTTATTATGTAATGTTGGGGTGTTTGAATCCTCCATTATAGATCAATAGAATTAATTTAAAATAGAAAGTCTAAAATACAAGGAAGATGGAGTGATCTAGCTCAAATAAAATTGGATACCCAAAGGCATGATATCATAGAGAGGATGTTTGACCTAGACAAATAAGGAAATGAAGCTTATCAACCCAAGGTGAGCAAAAAGGATTACAAATAAGTTAACTTGTTAAATACTAAGAATGAAAAAAATTTCAACATCGGCTTAGTTTACACCAATGAAGAGTTGAAGGGAGTTGCTTCATTCTTGACCAAATTCAAAGATGTTATTACCTAGACTTATGATGACCTAAAGATATTTGACATTAGTGTGATTACTCAGACTATCCCATTTAAGAAATCCCACAAGCCTTTCAAGCCAAGATGGAGCCCAATAAATCTACTGTTGAAACCATTAATTTACAAATACATAAATAAATTGCTTAATTCAAGGATAATATTTCATATATGGTACTTATCATGGGTTACCAATATTATGCCTATCTAAAATAAAAATAAATAAATTAGACTTTACATCAATTCTAAGAATGTAAATAGATCCTCAGAGAAAGATAATTATACCCCATCATCTTTAGATGAAGTCATTCAATTAGTGAGTGGGTCTGGAATGATGTCATTTATTGATGGTTTTTTTAGGCTACAACAAATTCCTAGTGAATAGGAATGATAGAATGAAGACTACCAATGAATTCTATTTAGACTAATCAATGTAGGTGTAACTTTTTAGTAAGCAATGAACCATGCATTCCATTGATTAATTTTTAAGTGCATTATTATATACATGGATGATCTAACATTTTTTTCTAAAATCATGGTAGATCACATGATACATTTATAGCAAGTGTTGAAGAAGTGAAGAAGATATGGCATTTACTTAAACCCCAATAAAATCATGTTCTATGTAATAGAAGTTAATATTTTAGGACATGGAATCACTCAAGAAGGTATGACTATTGACCTTGATAGAATCAATACAATTTCAAAGGTATAAGTTCCTAATAGCAAAAAAGAGTTAAAATCCTTCTTTCAAAAAATAAATTTTGTAAGAAAATGCATCTCTAGTTTTGTAGAGATTATAACATTGATCAATGCCATGCTAAAGAAAGATGTCAAGATAGAATGGAATATTGAAGCAATGAAGGCCTTTTAGGACATCAAGGATGCTATTGTTCAAGCTCCTATTCTGATAAGTTATGATTTTACTAAATATTATATCTATACTCTTTTGATTCTAATATTACTATTACTATTATCTTAATAAAGAAAGAAGATGAAAAATAACACCCCATAGCCTTTATGAGCACCAATTTATATAATGCAAAGCTAAACTATTCTATTTTAGATAAACAAGCTTAAGCACTAGTGAATGATGTAAAGAAATTCATATAGTACATCCTAAGGAACAAGACCAATGTTATAGTGTCCAATCCTACTATCAAATTGATGCTAGGACAATGAAATTGGAGAGTGAACTGGAAGTGGATGACTAAACTTCAATAATATGAGATATAAATAAAATATGTTAAGTTAGTAAGAGGTCAGGAACTAATCCATCTCAATACAAACATGGATCCTCACATTGATGTTTTGTAGGTCAAAGTGAGTCATGTACCCAAAGGTGATTGGTACAAGGATATTACCCATTATATGCTACACAAATCATGTCCCCCATACCTTAAGAGATAATATAAGAGATCCCTTAGGTTGAGATCATCCCACTTTATGATCAAAAAAGGGGTCCTCTATAGGAAGAACTATGAAGGAATCTTTCCAAGGTGTGTTTCTAAAGCTGAAGCCATATAGATCATGGATAATTTCCTTGATAAGTTGGGAAGTGGCCATCCTTTAGGGAGTACTACTACACATAATATATTAAAGGCAAGATATTATTGGCTAACCATTTTCAAAGATGTCCATGCCATTGTACTAACATGCCACCAATGTCAAGTTTTGACTGAAGAGAGATAAATGCAACCATGCTTTTGTAACCAATAATTGAAGTAAATACATTTTCAAAATGGGGCCTATTGATGCCTAAAAATTTAATTCTTGGTGAAAAATCCCCTATGAGAAACTTTATAGACATGGGACCAAATTTTTGGTATGTGAAACAACCTCTGAGATTTTAGAAGCTGGCTCTTCAAATAGTTTGGGAGGGAAATGGGGAAGAAGGAAATGTAAATAAAACTGAAACAAAATTAAGGTGATGCACTAAAATTCTTAATGTACTTATTTTTAGTATTTTATAAAATAGATTAAACCTTTAATACATTAAAAATGATTTAAAAGAGCATGTGCATGATTTAAAGCCTATAATATGAACAAAAACTAGTACTATAGAATCAAAGAATAGAAATCATAAATAGTAATTGATTCCACACAAATTGACATAGAACACCACATCCTCTTCATTGTTGGGTAGAGAAAAAAATACAAAAGGCCCAAAGGCATAGTTTAAAATATTCAATCCTTCCCATGAAGGGCACCTACTAAGGTCTTGAAATGAAAAATAACAATGTTTTCTACTTCTATTCAAAAACTAAACTATTAGATGGCTAGTCTCTAATAATAGTCATAAAAATAATTTCTATTCTCTAATGTTGCACCTACAAAAGAAAAGATCCTCCAATATATAAGACTAAAATCTTTGGCATGGAGTATATTTTGAGATAGATGAATTGAAACTTATATCTTGGAACTTACATCCATGATGAGGCCATAGAAATAGAATGGGGAGTTTTTGCTCATGAGTGTAGACAAGTACTAAATCATTGATATGGTGCAATTTCAATGCTTCATGATTCCCAAAATTCATAGAAGAAGTGATATGGTGACATGTGTCTCCCTCCAAACTACTCTTATAATTCTTGTTATAAATGGGCATGCCACTTTCAGTTAATGTCATGACTCAAAGCTCTAAAAAAATAATCTTTCCTTAGATAAGTACCGTGATGCTATGTGGTGAGTTAGTGATACTCTTGGGGAAGCCAATAATTCTTTTACAAAGAATGAGGATGGGGATGCCACATAGAAGGTTCAATTCCTTTTCATTATAACTACATAGTGGGTCCCACCCATTATTTCATCAACTAATTGTGTACCTTTTCCTTATAAAATAACTCCTTTCTTTCCTAAGGAGCATTATAATGACACATTTCAATCTGGCACTACTCCTAGGTGAGATGGGAACCTTTTCATGAAGACTGAGAATTGGGGTGTTATGTGGCACCAATATAAGGATATAAGACTTAGCCAAAAATGAAAAGGGGAACTTGGGAAAGAGGAAATTGATATATAATCCACTAAATTTGCCAATCATGTCAACGACAAAAATCTAACCACCTGAAAAACTTCAAAATGTGGAGTACAATCCACATTTCCTAGTGACTTGTAGGGAAATGTGCCTATAGATGGAAGAACCCAAAAACTCTAGTTTATTAGATTAGTCAAAGAAAAAATACAAAAATTCAAGGCTCAAAAACTTATAACTTCTAAAGAGTAGTCTTCAAAGGCATCCACTGTTCATATTTAGGCTGAGTCTTCTTCTTTAGAGCCTCAAAGGCTATGTCTAGATCAATTATCTCCTTGAATTAGATGCTTCTTAGACCTTGTACTACTACTTCTATCAATAATTTGAGTTGTAAAAGAGGCTAAAAAATGGTCTCCACTTTAGAGATGATTGGCACATGACCTAGGGCCATAAATATGGTCTAGTCATTCTTATTTATTATCAATAGTTATTTTATCTTATCCTCCAAGAGGACCATTTTATTTGTGAGGAATAGGGAGGGGAGTCCTAATTGGACTTACTATTCAATATGACCCTTCATGTCCTAGACCATGTTTTATAAGGCATTCAAAAAAAAATTGAACTTGGATGCTACCTTGTTACAGCTTCAGAACTCATTAACCTTAACTATCACCTACCTTCTATTAGACACCCCTATTGCTTGGAGCATCTAGTCCATTATGCTATATAGTTTATAAACTAGGAAATACAAATCATGAACCCTATAGGATACAAAGGTAATTACCTGATCTACATATGTGCTTACCTATGCACTTAGCTACTATGAGTATTTTATGTACCCAAACACTGGCTTCAAGTTTGTGGTCACGTTATTTATTCTCCCCTAGTATGAAACATATAATTTTTAGACCATTGGGATGATACCTATGGTTTGGGAGTAGGTAGTTAAGCCATTTTTTAGTTGTTAGATTGGTTAATCCTTGGCTAAGGACTCTTGTTTCATATACTACTACATCTATTACTACACAATCATAGTGTCCAAGAGACTTTTATGGGTCTACATGATCTCTAATTCATTTTCATGTAGCTTATTCTTTGTGGCAAGATTCTTCTTTTTTAGGCCATCTATTTTGGACTTGAATTTTGCTAATTGAATATATGGTTGGGCCCTTTGATTATTTTCCAATTGGAATCTCTTAGAGGTTATGCAACTCTATAGGTTAGACCTCATCTTTATGAGCTCCACATCTTTGGCCTTAGCCTCTACATTGAGGTGGTAAATGATGTCTTTATCTCTTTTAAGTTCTTATTCCTTCTTTTATATTTAGTAGCCTACCTTGAGATAGTCTATTATGAAAAACTTCTAGGACTCTTCCATCAATTCAACCCTATTATGTATCCTGGCATAGTTGAGGTTAAGGTTGATAGTGTGTATTGAGTAATATCTTAGCTACATCTATTTTGAAGACTTGATTATTATTGGTGTCATGTGTATAGTCATTAGATATTATTATGCTAGGTTAAATAATGACCACATGTGTGGTGTCACTGGGGCCTTGGCCACTTTTCCCCTTCTCTTCTCTACTTAAACTTCTTGCACTCTTATTATAGTCTCCAAATACTATTGAACTACTCATGTGATTAAATTAACTCCCCTATGAAGGGGGATCCCTATGGTAATATGAAAGGAATGGTCATTTGTTATTGTGTAGTAGTGTATGTTGTTCCCTTAGGGATGAGTGAGTAAATGGTCAAGGTGGAAGGTGATAAATGTAGGGGTTTTTTGAGAGGGGTGATGAGTGATTTCACCATGATGGATGTACTTATGGTGGATGAAGGTGGAGGAGTGAAAAGTGGTGCAAGAGAGGTGATTGCTTGGGTGGTGGGAAGTAATTAATGTATGGTGAAATCAATGTAAGGTGAAGATGAAGTGAAGATCGAGGAAGAAGTGGAAAGGAGATAGTGATAAAAGTGTACCTTATTCTATTTGGGCTTAGGAGGAGGGTTGAAAGCTTGTGCCTCGAAGCTAGGCTAAGATGACCCTACCTCAGGCTACCCTAAAGTGTCTTATCCTTATTGTTGGGGAGTTGTATAAAGAGGAGGAGGCCAAGATGTAGACCCCTAAATCATAAAAACTTCCTCCTCTTTCCTTGAGGGGGTATCCTCTTCTTCTTCGACTAAAACCTCTTCTTCTACCCAAGATTCTTCCTCATGATGCTCATTCTATAGTTTTTCAAATTACTCTTTAGAGTCCAAATATTCAAATTTGATCTCCCTTTGGCCAATTTAATACCTACAATTCATATAAGAATCCATTTTCTCTTTGATCTAGACTCTTTGTATGAGCAATGATTTTAGACATTTTGTTATGTTCTTCATGGGATCAAAATCTCAAATTGGTTTATCAAAAGACTCCCATAGTTTGTGGGTGTCCAAAGGGATATTTGATAGATCCACATAGTGTTTGATGTCATCCTCCATCAGTGAACTCCACTCCTTGAAGTATGGTATGGGCTTGTGGACAAAGGGAGTAGTGGTATTTAGAGTGGCTATGTGTTCATCTAGGTCATAACTCCACTAGTCATTAATCTGGTCTAGGTTGAGCTCTACTAATTTGAGTGTAAGCAAAATCTATTATGACATCTTCATTATTATAATGCACCCTATTGAAATGGGTAAGTCATAAAGGTCCATATTCTATTATATTGTGCCATACACAACATCTACTACATTGAGTTAATGAGCCAATTCTAGGGCCAATGTCTTATGTGTGAGCATGCATAGGAATTAGAATGTCTCCTCTTTGAATTCATGGACCCTAATAAATGTAAAATTGGTTTCAAATAACTATTTGAATTTATTATTGCATCTAGTGATCCATGACCTATGGTGCTCTATCATTCTAAAGGTAATAACTTCCTCACTAAGGTCAATCAAGACCAAAAATAGAAATCACTTTACAAATTCATGATAATCCTATGTGTCTAATAGGTTGTGCGTTCATGTGGATATGGGGGTCACCATATGGGGATATCCTCCCATTTGGGTTGTATTGATGGTGAAGTGTTTTGAGAAGAACTTGGTGCTTTGGTGTAAGATCAAGTGGAGGACGAAGGAAGAATACTTGAAGGTATTATAGGTTGAAATTTTTTCTAGATAATTATGAATGGCATCAATAATGGAATTTGTAAATTACATTTTATAAGCCTAATCCCTACTAATGGTATTCAAATTGAAGACTACACCCAACTAGAAATCATGGACATTGGTGTTTGAGTCCATTCCAAAGATAAACACCAACATAGAAAGGGAATATTTCATATCTTATGTCAAAAATATTGAGAGAGTGATGGGTAGAGGTGGCACTTCCATGTAATTAATACATAGATCTAAGTTAAAGAACTTCATCTTATGGACATGAGTGTCCCATATATTTGTTGGCTCTCCATATCATAGGTCTATATGCTGGGATCATTAGGGAGTCAGAGCATCTCCCTCACATTTGTTGTACTAATCACCACATTCAAGTGATGGCCTAAGATAATGTTAGTGTTGTTATCATATCTATATAAACATAAGGCAATAATATATAGGTATAGGTGCACAAGAGGAACCATATATTGAGCCAAAGTAGAGCTCTATATCCTAAAATTGAATGACTTGAAGTCATTGTTTTAAACCTTTGTGATCATGTAGGTGTGAGTGCCCTCCCTAAGGTTCTATGAATTTTTGGTCAATTTGGGATCAAATATCCCATATACATAGTCTAGAACTAGTTTGGGGTCCCTGTAATGTCCCTTGGTGACCCTATTGAAATTTGACACTATGGGCCTTAGTTATATTGGGGTGGAAGCATATGATTTACTTCCTATAAATTATAGGGAATGATCTTCAATACCACCTGATCTATGAGGATTCATTAGGCTCCATTTTATAATCCTTCCAAAATAATATTCAAAAACACTAGATACTAGCTTCTTCTTGCAATTATTCACATGATTCTATACAATTCTACTCATAGTTCTTTGTTGAAGACACTCTACTTAGCTCAATGTTCTTGGAAACTCTTAGGGTGTTTAAATGTTTTTCCCTATCAATAAGTGGGTATTTATAGGCCAAGACTCCTAGTAAAATCATCATATATCCTTTTTGAATTTGGGTGCCCATAAATGAGAAGGGTAATATATATGCTTAAAGAGCCACTCCTAAAAGATTTACACTAATCCTTATGGGAGATTGTGTAATTAAAGGTTATTAAACATTAATTATAGGGGTAGTGGGGTATATAACCATCTATCATATATGATTCAAGATAAGGGGATCTAAGGTGTGGACACTTAGTGATGGGATAACAACAAATTATGCCAATGCCACTTATTTTCAAAAGGAATAAATAACAAAAGAGGGAAACTAACTATGTAAAGGTGAAGTTGATAAATCAGTCAAAGTGCTTCAAGTGGATTCTATTGACCTGAATCTCTAAGGCATTGACTTCATCCACTAATTTGAATGTAATGATATACCTATTATCAATGATGTGAAAAGGTCATTTCTATAAGGAATCAAACTTTGCATGTTGACTTGACTTAATATCCATTTCATCACATTTTAAAACTAAGTATCTTGGTTTGAAGCCTAGGTTGAATGCCTTATTATCAAACCATATCTCAACTACCTTCTATCAGGTGACGTTAACATCATTGGTTTGTTCTCTTACTTCCCATATCTTGATAAATTCCACTATCCTAACTTCTTTTGCTCCATTTTCACTATTTTGATAACTTTCAACAATTGTAAAGTTGGAATTTTCATCAAGATGGTCATGACCACTTCTTTCTCATACACTAGTTCATATGGGGATGTTTTCAAAATATCCTTATGAGTGATCTGATTGGCCCATAGAGTTATCTTCAAATCATTATGACACTTCCTCTATTGGTAAACATCCATCCTCTTAATTAACTTTATGAGGTTTTTGTTGGTTGATTCCACCAACCCATTCCCTTGAGGGTAGTAGTTAGATATATTTTTAAGGAAAATTCCATTCTTGAGTGAAAATTATAAAATATTTAAATAGAGGAAGGCCTTTGCATTGTCAGATATAATCGTTTTAGGAGGGCCAAATCTTACTACTAGTTCTTATAGGGAGTTGACAGTCACATTTTCAATTACCTCTTTCAAAGGGGTTGCTTCAATCGATCTTGTGAAGTAGTCCATGGTTGTGAGTATCTATTTATGACCCATTATAGACACTAGATTAAACATCTTAATGAAATCTAAGCCCCAATACGTAAAAGGCTCATCAGTCACAATCAGGTTCAACAACATGGATAAATTCTTTTGCTTGCTTGTAAAAAATTGGCATTGTTGGCATTTCTTGACCATCTAATGGCAATCCAAAAATAAGGTTCGATAATAGTATCCATCATGAAATATTTTGGTTTTAGTTATTTTTGCTAAGAAATGCCTGATGGGAGGGTTAAAATGCTTATCTTGTAGGATCTTGTTGGTTTGGTGGCTATCAATGGTTTCATCAAATTTCCTTTTGAAAAAGACTCCTTGGACTAGTGTATAACTAGCTCCTTACAATCTATAGAATCTCTTTTTATAAACGAGGAGATTATCTAGATATCATCTAGTTCACATAAATTAGGCTTTATCAACAACACAAGAATCATTAATTTCATACTTACTAAAATCATTTTTGGTGCATCTTACTCATCTATTGAGGCATCCATGCATTGGGTCAAATATTCACAAATCCTCTCCCTTAGATTATATTTTTCAATTTGACTTTGATTTCATATTCTAAGATCTTAGTGATCTAATTAGTTATTTTTTGGTGATTTTTCCTTTCATAATGTACTCTCTGATGCTATAATGTACCACATATATCAATATCCTATTCCCTGTCACTTGGTGTATAAACTTCTTGAGACATTTAACAATGGTGAAAGTCTACTTCTCAATGAAATTATACATCATCTCATATCCATGAAAGGTTATTGAATAGAAAGAAATAAGATGCTTGCCTCTCCCTTCATCTTATTTTGGAGTTAACATGGATACCATGCTATGTTCACTCCCATAAACATACATGACAAAATCCTTAGAGAAGTCAATATTGACTAGAATAGGAGTAGTAGATATTACCTTGATTTTGCCAAACATTATCCTTCTTTCAATGGTCTATTTGAAATCTTGGTCTTTCTTCAACATTGATGTAATTAGCCTTACCATCCCTATGAAGTAAGATATGAATCAGCTGATGAAGTTAATATTTTGTAGGAAAGACTAGACTCTCTCTTATTAACTGATAGGGTTAAGTCTTTAATAGCCTTCACTCTATCAGGATTAATAGAGATGCATTCTTTAGATACCATGTATCCTAGTATCTTGCCTTATGGGATGCTAAAGATGCATTTTTTGGGGTTAAGGGATACCTTAAAATCTTGACATTTTTGAAACATCTTCTCCAAATGATAAAGATGATCTTCCTTATTCTTGTATTATAATATCAAGTCATCCAAATAGATGAGGATGATTTTGTTAATCAAGCCCCTAAAATCTATATCTGTGGCCCACTAGAAAGTAGCTCCTACATTAGAGAAGTCAAAATTAATTATCACATACATGAATGTTCCCCTCTTTGTAGTGAAAGTGGTTTTATGTTGATCCTCCTCATTAACCCATACCTAGTTATAACCTGAGAACCCATCCAGTAGAGAGAACATTTATGCATCTACAACTATTTGGAAAATTTGTTCCATATAAGGAAGGGGTAATGATATTTTAGAGATGATTTGTTCAAACATATAAAGTCCATGCATAGCCTAATTTCTCCATTATTATTTCTTACTAGAACTAGGTTGGATACCTATGTCAAATGCTTGATTGGGTATATAATCCCCGAATTGATTAATTTCTTTAGTTTTTGAGCCATGATAGACTTGATTTATGGGTTTGCTAACCTTTGATTTTGGTGAACAAGTTTTCCCTCTTTAATCAAATTTATGGTGTGATAAATTACCTTGTGGTTATATCCTTTAAAAACATCATATATATAGGACATAACCCCTTCATATTTTTTACAGAAGGATATCAATCACTCCTTATCCTTTTGTGAAAATTATTTCCCCACCTTTAGTTTTCTTCCATCTCCTACACAAAGATTAGAGTAGTCACTTTTATCTATGATAAATTTCCCTTTATAATTATATGCATCATCAAAATCAAATGGATTATCTAAATTGATTAGTCCCTTTGGGTATTTATTGGACTTTAGTTGTATAATTTAGTCTCCATAGTCCTCTTAAATCTTTAGTTGTAACTACACTATGAACTCACATGACTATTGAATAAACATGTCAATTTGAGCATCACTCTCAAATACTTGATAGTTATGATCTTTATCTATTAAAGTGGGTTTGATAATCACTCACATTGCTTATTTGTTGGTTAGTAAATCAATTATCAGATCAAACTTGAAGCTAATTATTGTCATTCTATTAGCCTCCATGTTCATGGGCCTAAGAATGATTTGAATATTAAATGCTTAAAATGATTTAATTATATGCCATATTAGATGGTGTTAAGACCTCATATGAACATTATTTATGACTGTGACTCCTCTTACTTGCCTCACTGCTAGTTTAGAATCTCTGAACACCTTTAATTGTTTTAAGCCCATGTGTTCAATAAGGATACGGCCATGAATAAGGGCTTTATATTTAGATTTATTATTTGTGTAGACAAACCATAACTAAAAGTCCCTAAGGGTCTATTTTACATATATAGACACAAATTGAATACCAACTATGGAGTTGGTCTTAGATTTTGAAGTATAGAAATGCAGAGTCCAAAAATTGGACTCATTTTTAGGTCTCTTGCTCTGATCCTCCTTTTTGTTCATGACTTTAGGGATGGCCTGATCTTCATTTTGGATTACATAGGTCCCAAGGATAATGGAATTGATGTTTTTGAATGGATCATTCTCTTGAATTCATTAATAAGGACCTCTTCCTCTAGGCTACTATTATCTACTACTATTTTTTCCTCAAGTTGTTCTACATAAAACATCTCTTTCTTAGAGTAATAAGTGTGCATTTCTTCAAAATTTGTCATTGCATCATTGGGCATGTGATCTATATGTATCATCTTGGACAACATGTTCAATTTTAATCCATAATTAGTCCTTAGGATCAAGTGAGATTGATCTAGAGATAAGTAACTACCAATCTTGGCTATGAAATCTCTTGATAAACATAACCTAAAGACTAATAGGATGTGTATTACCATAATTTCTTGGGGGGATATAATATTAGGAAAAGAATACAATGTTAGGGGAAGATCCTTGATCAAACCTATGGTATGGATTTTCTTCCCATCTAACTACATTAACCCCTTATTTATAGGTTTGTAATAAATTTTTAGTACATCTAAAATCTATTTGGGCATCATCATTGTGCTTATTCTAGAATCAATCATAAAATTGTGAAACAACTTGTTCCCCCAAATGAGGGTTAAATAAAATGGGGTAGCATTATTACTTACCCCTACTTTGAATTTGATGAATGTGTATGGCACATGGGTTTATGCATTTTTGTTAGCTTCTCTTGCCTTGATTTGTACTAGCTCAATAATCAGGTTACCTTACACATGTTTTTCTTGGTCTTCCAATGCCTTTCATAGTAGAGACTTATACTCAGGTATAGATAAGACATACCAAAGAGAAATAATGGCTAGATCCTTTTTAGCTAATCTACCACATTAAATAGTCCTTGAGGCTAGACTTATAGGTCTTTTTATTATTTTATACCATTTCACTATGCTTTTGATAAGTTAGGGGTAATGTTTGAGGTCCTAAACTTTTCCCAAAAGTTAGTTTAAGCCTTACAAAATATTCTTGGATCTTCAACATTTTCTTCTTGGATTGAATGTAGTAGTTTGATTAGATTTATAGGGCTTTCACCATGGGGACCTCACTTTCATAAACTACATCTTCACCTTCTACCCAAGATAAAATCTCATGTTCTAAGGCTATATCTTCCTCTCACTCCAAAGACATTTCTTTCATTTAAACCATTAGGATAGAATTTTCAACACCTAGGGAATGGTATCCATAATGAGCTAGATTAGTGCATTCCCTTGTATTTATTTTTTTGTAACCTTTTGTTGCAGATTACCTCTTGGGAAATTTTAGGGTGTATGTACATCATTACATGGAAATCACCATGAAATTGAGTCATCCATCAATTTTATTCTTTAATGTTTTACATATAGAAGAAAATATCCCCCAATATCTAAGAACATAATCATTAATAGATATATGGGAATTTTTATTCTTTAATGTTCTACATACACAGGAAAATATCCCCCAATATATAGACATAATGACTTTAGCATGGTGGATCTTTCAAGATAGATTAATTGACACCTATATCCTGGTACATGCATCTATGATAAAACCATTATAATTGAATGGGGAGATTTGGCTCATCATTGTAAATGGTTCCTAAATCCTAGATATTGCATAACTTCAATGCTTCATGATTCCCACATAGAAGAAGCACTATGGTGATGCATGTATCGCTATGAAATTCTCTTAGAATTATATTTATAAATGGGGCCCACCTCCTTTGGCCAATGAAATGACTTGAATCTCTAAAAAAAAGAAGACTACCTTAGATAAGTGTCATCATGCCACATGGTGAAGTAGCACTAATCCTAAGGAAGCCAAGAATTCTTTTGTAAAGAATGAGAATGGAGGTACCATCTAGAAGGTTTGATTCCTTCTCATTATAACTACATAGTGTGTCCCACCCATTATTTCATGGGCCAATGACATTTATTTTCATTATAAAATAACTCCCTTCTTTCTTGAGGATTATCATGATGACATGTGTCAAGTTGGGACTAATCTTAGGCAAGTTGGGAACCTTTTTGTGAAGAATGAGTGTTGGGTTCCATGTAGCACCAATGGAAGTAGCTGAGACTTATACAAAAATGAAAAAGGGAACCCATGAAAGAGGATACCAATACATAATCCTCTAAACTCACCAAACATGTCCACAAAAAAAATCTAACTACTCAAAAAACTTCAAACTGTGGAGTAAAATCCATAGGGCCTCAACTTTGTATGAGTTATCAATCCAAACTCCTCAGTGGGGCATAAATTCATACTTACCACCAAAGACTATTTCACTAGGTGGATAGAAGTAGTGCCCACCAAGAATAATAGAGTAATTAATGTCATCAAGTTTCAAGAATAAAATGTCATTACTTAATTTGGGATGCCCCTATCTTTAGTATGTGACTCTAGCATTATTCTAATTATATAAAAGTTGGGTAATGGGGTTCAATAATTCATGGTTAATCAGAAGCTAGTTTTCTCATGAAAATCCTAAGTTATTTTAAGGTTGTAATATAGTTTAGATGACTGAAAATTGGAATTTTCCTAAACAAGAGTTTTTATTTATGTGGACCATCATATTTTCACTCAAGGAAATGACTTTGCACTAAAATAAATTTCTTGGGTAGAACTTGGAATCTAAAAGTCAATTGTATTCAAACTATGTATTTTAGATAAAATCCTTTGTATCACTTGGCTAATTCTGGTTCCTAGCCTAATTTATAAAA
The DNA here is from genome assembly GCA_037957365.1 of Torreya grandis. Lineage (NCBI taxonomy): Eukaryota > Viridiplantae > Streptophyta > Pinopsida > Cupressales > Taxaceae > Torreya > Torreya grandis. The sequence continues at coordinate 2,276,543 of JARHVA010002137.1, read as the reverse complement.
GTTATGGTTAATCAGAAGCTAGTTTTCTCATGAAAATCCTATGTTATTTTAAGGTTGTAATATAGTTTAGATGACTGAAAATTTTCCTAAACAAGAGTTTGTATTTATGTGGACCATCATATTTTCACTCAAATTTACTAAATAAATTTCTTGGGTAGAAATTGGAATCTAAAAGTAATTGTATTCAAACTATGATTGATAAAATCCTTACACCTGGCTAATTCTAGCCATTTTGATTTATGAATGCAGGTATTAAAAAAACAAAAAAAACATTATACACTAATTAATTAAAATCATAAAATGGTTCATTATCCATGAATGGAAATTTAAGTCTAATGGGGCTATGGATGCCTGGTTGATAGTAGATCAAAGCCCAAAGTGGATCCAAAGGTATATCTATTGGGGTTATGAACTCCTGGATAGAAACAAAGTATTGCCCAAACCATCCTTAACTTAACAAAGTGATTTAAAATTTTTGTAAATATTGGTGTATTATTCCTAATTTAGTTAAAGGGCATGAGTAGTAAAATTAGTAAATAAATATGCAATAATTAAACTACTAATTTGTATAATTTGATTGCAATTTAAACTTTCTTAAAAATAGAAATAAGGGTAAGAAAATAAAACTTAGCTAGAAATGAACTGATATGATTGAGATAGAAGCTGGAATTGACTGTGAAACATCGAGACACTATCACAAATAATGATCTATCCTTCATTTAGATAAAGGATAAGAGCACCAAAAATAGTGCACCCTAGTGCTTGGCACTATATTATACCTCTACCATAGTTGTCTTGAAGATCTGACCTTTATGGGTTTTATTTTCTAGGCCTATGTGACCCTGCCTATGAAGTTTTGACATCTAGAAGTTTGTAGATTTTCTTATAGAGATGATTTTTATCTTCAAACCCTAGAATCAATTGTGATTTGACTAAATTTGAGAAAGATGGTGGGCGTTAGTGTGTGTAATATTCACTAAACATGTTTCCACACCCCTTGTGTGGGCACATTGCCTAAATACCAATACTCTGAAGAGGGATCAAGCCATATGTAGTTTTCCCACTTATTATTATTTATTCCATAGTCTGTATGAAAGTGAAAAATGATAAACTAGGTGTGCTTGAGATGACTAGGGAATGGTGTAAGGATTTGAATAAGATAGAAATAATATTAGATGGTTATATGCAGAGAATAGGGAAATATACCTGAATAGTCTTGATTATATTCTTGCTTGTTTTTTGATATTTGCCAACCCTTTCTAAATGAAATTTGAATGGGATTTTATATAGATCTATTAGTCATGGGTCAAATACAATCACGTTAGGCTTACACAATGAAGAAGAGGAATCAAGGAAAACTGGTAATCTGGGATCAAAATGTGATTAGATAGGATCATTGGAAAGGGGACACCCTATGGTCAAACACTATAGTTCAAGTTGGGATCTATTGTCTAGAGGGTATAGGACCTATGGGGATGGAATAAGAATGGAAAAAATATCCCAAATAAGCTATAATGAGGTCTTGAAAGCCCATGGATGACTAGGAATCAATTAAAAGGTACCTAGAAGGATCATGAAAGCAAGTAGGAGGGACCTATGGGATGGATATCACAATTCATACTCAAGTTACCATTTTTATTCATTTTATATGACAACACACATGATAATTATATAAAAAATAAAGAATTCTTAAGCCATTTCATGTTTATATGTCTTGAAACTTGGAAGTTATCATTTTTGAACCCAATGGCAATGGTTAAAGAACCTTAAGTCACACACATAGTATGAATGTTTTCAAGATTTAAACTCTATTTACAGCCTATGGGATTTCACTAGTTCTTAAAATTAGTTTTGATACTGATTAAAATTCATAGTGAGACAACTAAGTTTGGATTCATCTTTCAATAAAAGATATAGATTCTAACATTTCACAATGTTTCCCTATAGATGTCATTATTTGTTGATGATCAAATCCCCATATTCATATAATAGGGACCCTCCTTTATTAAATTTTCAAAGTGCCTAAGATGCCAAGCTATTAAATAATTTGACTACATATTTATTTGGTTTAATTTACCAATTCTTGTGATTCTATAGTCTTTGGTTAATTATTCATTTTATAATAGGGATTAACACTTAGAAATATTTTAATTATTTCAAGCCTTCATCAATGTTTTCATTCATCAATGAATCATTAACCATTGACACTTAAAAAATATGTAGATATGACTTCATTGAATATGTTCTACCTAGTTCTCTAATTAGCATGAACACAACAAGCTTCACCTGATCTTATTGGGATAACCTTATATCTCAGTTAAAGCACGTATAAAGTTTTCCTTTAGACTTGTTTAATTTTATTAAGATGGGAATTTGATGTTATTTTAATCTTAACTTATTCTATCACTTAATATAATATGACATCAAATTTAAAGTATTAGTTTATGATGCCTCATAGGATGGAAAGTTAAAGACTATAACTAAAGAGGATAGGTGCCCAACTTACCAGGATTCATAATATCTTAGAGATTTATTGCACCCCATATGGGACACATGGAATAAATATATCAATTTTTCAAGTTACATGTAATTATATGGAGATCTCATGAAAAATTTAAACATTGGAATTCAAATTCATAGGAAACAAGTCAATATCCTAGCCCCTGTGAGCAAGATTATTCAATATGAGATACCATGCATCCCACTACAATCTAAAATATTGTGAGATGTCTTCACATATCTCAAGCATGACCATCTAAACCTAAGAAGCCTTATTAAGTGATGTGTTTCCCTTAAGGTTCCATCTGAGATCAACATGTATCCATACTAAGAGTAATTCATCTAAAGCTCATGAGAGCATACAAGGCAAACACATGGATACACCCAAGTCATCTGATGAAAACTCATAGACACAAAACTATAAAAAGTTATTTATAAGAATGAAAAGTGGTATAATAATGAAGAAAATCCCAAGATATTGATGTGTGTTCTCTCTAGACCTGCATGATGATGCCACATGTCACTCCCATGAAGCTACATCATGATAACCTTGAGATCCACTCTAAGAGAGATGTGTGTTTTCATTTGATCCACACAATTAATGCCAATTTTACAATATTTGGATAAAAACCTTTTGAAGGTGACACCTATCAAAGGGAAGTTCCAAAATCCTTCCAAATATGAGATCTATTATGGAGAGTCATGGGTACCCTCTGAGAGAGACACCTAGTAAAGAGAATGATCTAATCGCTTGTAAGAGCAACATGTGTCATTCCTATAACCAATCAAAACTAAAGAGACCCACTTGAGAGCTAAATAAAAATTTAAAAATGCCACATGGAATGATAAAAATGAGTCATCCCACTATACTACATTCCAATACCCCATGACCAATCAAAAAGTGCCATGTATCCAGACTTTAAGTTGAATGAGTAGCTTAGTCATCTTCGTACCCCACGAGTGCTTAGCTAGATCCAAGGTGGCATGCCATGTGTTATAAGGTTGTAACCTTTAAATTTAAATTTAAAATTAACAACAAATCAAAATAAAATTAGCACTAAATTTGAATTCTAAAGTAGTTAAATGCCAAAAGCAATAGTTTAGATTATTTTGAATGAAAATTTGATGAGTTTATCATTAATATGACATGAACTAGAATCTCCATCTAACCTTTCATTAATAAAATAAATATTCAAAAGGATACTCAACTTGGCTATTTTTACCTAACTTTTCATTTGAATCTCTATGCATTCACTCTCTCTACTATCTACATTCTCCCAGTATGATGAAGCTTAAGCTATTCATAGGTTGCACCCAAGCCTCCATTATTAGTCTCGCTAAAGTTGTAAAGAGATACACAAGGAAATTAATTTATATCCAAAATATTGTAAAAATTTTAGAGGTATGACCCTCCACTCTAGGTAAGAGCATTGCATTTGGGAATGATGAATTTCTATTTTAGTATGGCAATTTAGTGGTTTTCAAAGACACTAAATTCATTCGCAAAGCCAGAAACTTAGGGAACATGCATTACATGAACATATAATTCAATGTAAAAGTAGATAAGACTATGGATGAAAATGAAAATATGCCCCATATTATTTAATTGGCTTTATACATCCTTTAAATCCAAGATATCAAGATTTACAAGGTTATAATAAAGTCAAAGGTCATGTCATGCACTAACCTAGTCTATAATATCTTTGGGAGGATGAAGTGAAAGGATGGGTTGCTCAAATAAATGAAATAATGTGATCCTTATCACCTTCATAATACGGTCCACTTTTTAAAAATATTATGACCTACCTTTTCCATAGGTAGAATATAACTAGAGTATCAATCACCACTGGTACAAGGTACACAAAACTAGAGATAGTCTTAGATTCATGGGTGATAGACCTAACTAGGGTGATATTCATTAATTATCAAGGGAATGTACCTATTAATAATTTAATAAATGGATTTATTATTGGTTTTACTTTCCTTAATAGAGTATTTGGCAATGCACACATAGGTTATGTGGATATAAAGACCATTTTATTGTTGCAAATCATCTTAGAGGACCAACATATTTCCCCACTTGGGGATATTAGTAGAAATAACCTAATATATGTAATTAATTATAATTTAAATAATGGTTTTGCATTGTACATAATGAGTTATTTTCTTGATAAAATTTGTGCAACTGCCCAACTAGGTCAGAACTCATGATCTCCTCAGTAACTGGAGTTTATGCCCCAATTATTCTCTACAATGCATATTCACTACTTTAAAAACAACATAAAGGTGATTGTATAATATTTATATCTAGTTATGTACAAATAAATCACCAAGTGTTACATATCAAGGGTTCCCCTTGAGGTTAGGTAGACACTAAAGGAAATGGAAAGTTACTAGATATACCCAAATTGCATAGTCATCTAGATGGAAGGAGTAATGATAGATTATCTCAGACTATAGATTTATGTGCCCATGAAGCTATCCAAGGAGGATATGGCCTATAAAATCCTACATTTATTTGATGTAATATTTAATAAAAAAAAAAAGATAGTCCCCCACAAGGTCCCATTGGCCATTTTGGACCACATACCAAGCTTCTACCTATATTAAATAGATGAACAATATCCCAATTGTTGAGTGGAACAGTTGGCTTAGAAGTAGTCTCAAAATTACAAGTGGAGGGATCCAGATATGTTTTCATGGTGTTGAATAACTATAGAAACAAGTCTAGAAAATAATACTAAGTTACACCTTTTTCAAGTTTTGGCCAAGTGTAGCATTCAAAATTACATCAGAGGAAGTGTTCCACACAAATCCCACAAAAAATGTAGAAGGCTCAATTATTTCAAGATTTTTATTCTAATTTATTTGGATAAGTATTGTAATTCTTTTGGGGGTTCTATTTTAGGATTTTTGTTTAAGTGTTGGGAATTTTTTGGATATTTTGTGTAAAACAATTTCCCTTAAGGGTCATTTCTTCAAAGAGGGTCCTTTTCAAAAGTTTTGAAGGGAAATTTTGAATCCAAGTGTCCTAAAATATTTTCCCAAAGGATCATTCTTTGATAAAGTGGACCTTTTCCAAAAGATAAAAATTAAGGTGTCAAATGAAAGGAGTCTATGATCTGAATTTGCTCACAAGGCCTTTTAAGACAATTGAGGTTAACTTAAAGTGTAAATTTCCATTTTTCTAAGGACATGACTAGATTTTCATAACCCCATAAGATGTCAAGAATGATTGAAATGTATTTGAAATGCATGAGATCTATCTATTTCTTCATTATGTTCATTGAGACACTTGGGCCTGGTAATAGAAATTTTGAGTAGGCACTTTGCTGACATCACTATTACCACATGTGGACAAGTCAAAAAGAATTGGTCATATGGGTTTGTTCACTTTTGTGCCAATATCATATGTGTTAAGTTCTAGGTTCTCTGCGAAAGTGCATAAAAAGTTACACAGGTCCAAAGTTGGCTCTTTGGCCACATTTTGCATGTTTTTCCATACTTAGCCATTTTCAAGTTCTAGCAGAGTCAAGTGACATCTTCACAAAACTATATCTTGCACATGTGAAATTTGTAGGGGAAAGTGGTCACATGGTTTTGTTCATATTGGTCCTTAAATCATATGCTCTAAGTTTCATGTCCTTCACCAAGGTGAAAATGGAGGTATGCATGATCAAATTTAGCTCCTTAATCAGATTTTACCAAGTTTCCATACTCAACCATTTTTAAGCTAGGACATCATGAAAGATCAAATGGAACATTCAACTTATGAATTTAATATCTTCACCTAGAAAGATCCTAAGGCTACTGGATGAAATGTGTTTATTATTTTAGGTCTCAAGAATACCTCCTAAAATTTTTGTGCCACCATGATTCTTATGCTTCAAGATATAAGCCTTAAAATTTGGTAAAAAGCATAATATGTCTACATAAAAGCCAAAATATATCTTAAGAAAAAACCCATGTCTCCTTAAATTTGATGGTTTCTAGGATATCATTTTCATTATGTAGGATGACAAATGATGGTCAGTGAAATGTCAAATTTAAAGATAGAGTAAGACAAATCTTATTGATCTTAAATTTAACAATCACACAACATTTAATGATAGTCACATGAACATCCTTTGATGGAAGTGAGGATGTCAATTTTAGGATCATAAACTAGTCATTGGATTTCAAATAGTGTGTCCTGATAGATCAACAATTGGCATTTGATCGAGCATTGAGATCTAACGGGGAGAAGAGGTCAAAGGGAAAACAAATCTCAAGGGTGAATGAGTGTGTGACAAGTGTAAAGGATACATTCAACTGGTATAATATCGATGGATTATGTTCATTCACCTTAGTCAAATCTGATGCTGTGAGCAAGGGTCAAAGAGTCAAGGATATGATCCAGTTCTCAATGAACAATAAGAATAAATAAGAGCCCCAATAACTTATATGGATGTTGAAGGGTCAATTTTTGACCAAGGTCAAAAGACATGAGTGGAGGTAAGCTTGAGCATAATTTATTTTGAGCGAGGAGAAAATATTTTAAAATCAAATAGTGCCATTGATAACCTACAAAAGTAGACATGTAGGCTTTAACTGTTTCATCACCAAATCTAGTTACATGGAAATAACCTTCCTTCCCACTTTGGAACACATCAAAAAACTAGTTGTGAGTGGTTTTGTATCATGAAAAAATGAAAATGACTTGGTCCTACTACAATAACCACCATGGAACTTCATAAAGAAGATATTTTAATGATGCAATGGACTAGAGTGACTTGAATAAATCAAGAAAGATTTGAGTGAGCTTGATTCATAGAGGTAGTTGTAACAAATTTTCAAATGGATTTGAACTTGCTTGTTTCCATTTTTAAGTACCATAACTCCTTCCCTCTTGCTTCTCTTCTACTATAAATATAGCCTTCAAGCTATTGTTTTAGATCCCTTAGTCTAGTATGATAAGACTCTACTAGAATTATATTCAACACCTCTTGGAGTAGTGAATAGAGTATTTTAAAATCATTTTCTAATCTATATTTAGTGTGTTGTGTTTGTTTAATATGAAAATGTAAATTTTATCTTCATATTGCATGTTCAAACTCAACCTAAGTGTTAGAAACTTTATTTTTAAGTCATATAGTGTGTCTCAGCATTGATCTCTCAAAGATATAGTGGAAAACCAAATTTAAGTGTCTTTAACTAGATCTTATTTCCATTGCTCCCTATTTTGAGTGTGTCAAACTAAACTCTATATGAAATAAAATTGCATATAAACTATAGTAAGCATTTTCATAGCTTCTATCATAGTTCATTAGTGTGTTAAGGATTCAAAACTTAAGAGTGGGTTTGATAATTTCTTGGTGCATCACCATATATTAGAATAATATTTACTTTGTGAAAATATCTTAACTCTTTTCATCCCAACTAGAGTTTTAGGTTTTAAAATAAAAGGTTAAAATTATAAAATATAAGGAACTAGCCTCATAAACAAATCCTTGAGTTTTGGTCTAGATATAAGAAACCCACATCCTTAGATCATTCCCATGTTAGTATAGGTATGGGTCAGACATGAATGAACCTAACCCCTATTTAGGGTGATATCTAGATAGCTAATAGTTTTGGCATGCTCAGTGGGACCACTAATTGTACATAACTAGGTATAGTAGTGAGTTTCAGAGTTTCATTTTTAGATTTGCATAATTTTCATGCCCTCTAGAGTTACTACAAGATATTATACAAAATGGAAGGACATATATTTCTCTGAGATAACTTTCCAATCAATAAATAAGAAGAAAACCTCTCAACCAAAACCTGTACCCACCCCTATTTTTCCCCCTCCTATTGCCCAAAATTCTCTTATTCAAACTAGTATTGTTTAGCTAAACATTGTTATAAACCCCATACCTTGGATGGTTGTTCTTATAAGGAAAGCCTTTGTGCCACTTAATGTTGGTATTCCTCTAAATATTACTCAATAAGACAATATTACAATATTATTTTTTAATGTTCTTACCTATTATATAGGATAAAATCTAGTTACTCTTATAGACCATATTATAGATATTACTAACCTTTGTTTAGTACACCATGTGATTCAAGAAAAAGTAGCAATGAGGTTGTTAGAAAATTCCTTCAAAGGGAAAGCACTCCAATGGTACAAAAGATTTTTCCCTACATCAATCAATAGCTAGGATGAGTTTGGAGAGGTCATGTGTAATAATTTTGAGGACAAGAGTGATAACCTTTCACTTGTGGAGTAACTTACAATAATCAAGAGATTCAATCATGAATTCATGGTGGATTTTAACCATAGATTCCAGAAGACGTGGGATAGGATTCCTATAGTGATCAAACCTACACTTAACTATGCTTTTTTATACTATTTGAAGTCTCTCAACTTGGATGTAGATGTAATGTTGTAATCCATGGGAGGGAACACCCTACTTAGATATTTTGAAGTAGAGATTAGGGCTGAAAATTGCCTTATACAAGAAGGAAAGTTGAATCTAAGGCCACCAATGCCTCTTTTTCCAGAGATACATCCTCATACACCAATTATTTCTCTAGTTCTAGAATTAACAAAGATTTATCAAAGAAAAGGTGAACAAACTAAAAAACTGTGGAAGACAGAGAGTCTTCTCAAAGCCTAAAACAACAAGTTGGTTGCAATGGAGAGGCAAAAAGCTCCACCATATAGGCCATACAATAATAATAATTAGAATTTTTAGTATATTAGGCCACCATATCAACCCAACCAACAAGGATAGGGGTAAAAGCCTTAGTTAAAACATTACTATCCCAATCCTCTAAGTAATTATAGAATTGTGCTAACTCAGAACAACTATGCTCAAGAAGGTCCATGGTAGTTAGAGGGATTGTCCAATGAAATGGTGATGTATACTACTAGAGACATATATCATGACACTAGTTGGTAACATGATCCTTCATTTTATAGTTATGACATGATGCCTCCTTAACCATAATATTCCCTAATGATTCAAGACAACATGCCTACCATGTCATGACTAGAAGCTCAAAACCAACAATAAGGGAACATGGGTAGAGCACTAGTTGATTCCACATGCATGAATTTTCAAGGAGGATATGTGTTTGAGCATGTAGTATCCAATATGGTACAAGATTTATAGAGGATAAATGAACTAATTTAAGCTTAGATAAGGGATAAGAGGAGGATGTTGGAAGACAACTTGGGGAAATATAATATTTCTCAATCATCTCCATAGACTAGTCAATAACCTACTTCTTTAGATACAACTGCTAAGGCTCCTATAAATCAACCAGTGCACCAACCCTATGGATAGCTTAGACACTGAAATCGTGTCTACTCCCTTGGTCATCCTTTCCCCATTCTCTCCCCCTTGGTCCCCTTCGTCCACTTCGACATACCTAGCCTATGTCTTATTAATTTAAAATAATCACTTATTTTACATTAATATTTATTCTCTCACTCACCCTATGACCCCCATTTTATTCTCCCATGCCTATTCAGACCCTCTCAACCATTTTCCCATGAACCTTGACCCTGGTGGCATGTAAGAATGGGTAGAATGCTAAAATTAGCCTCTGTCCCCATTCTGCAGCCACCGACATCGGTGGTTCTTTCAGCATCGGTTACCCTTAAAACTACATTCTTGACCTGAATGCAGGATCCATTATCTATTTCCCAATCCATTATCTATTATCCATTTCCCAATCAGTTGTCCAATCTATTATTCGACCTTCTTTCAAGACATTCTCATATCTGCCTTTCGATTTGGGAACAATCAGCTAATCTTCACTCAGCCAATCCACTAAACAAATCTCTCTCTCTCTCTCAGGCACATGTACTCTACTTCAATCACCTTGCTGGATGTCTTCTACATCAAACATCTGCAACCAGTCTACAACACACCATCAGCAATCAATCTGCATCCAAGTCTCCTACTCTCTCTTCAGAAGGCAACAGGTAAGCATTTCTTCTGTGCTTTCATTTATTTTTTGGTTATTGCTTTTAAGTGATATCACCACTCAGATTTAGACTATCAGACCATAGACTAGATTTGACTTCCTCCCAAAAAGTCTGAGAGGTCTTCCCATATCCAAACATATAGTTTATCCATTGCCCCTATAACTCTGCCCAAACCCCTGTACAGACCATTAAACAGACCTAGACTCTTTTAGACCATTCTGTAGCCCTGAAACCTATCCAAACCTGACCAGAGCTCGTCTAAATACCACAGAGCTGACCAAACCTCATCCAAAGACTACTGCCCCAATTGATGCCAGTCATTTTCCCTATCGACGTCGGCAGCCTAACCGACATCGGTGACCTTCCTTGACCAATGCCGGTAGAACCACTGATGTCGACAACTGTGCAAAGTAGATTACTTCATATCAGGTACACATTTGCTTTTTATTTCCTTCATTTAGTCTTTTATCATCTCTATTTTTGTCAATATTCTATTTTTAATAGTGGACTGTCATCCTCTGAGAAGTCTTTTGCACTTCTAGGACCAAGCTTTCGCTTGGCAATCCACTTTCTTGTCATCTAACATTTTTCATGTTTTAGTCTTTTTCTCTTTTAGGTGTCATCCTCCACAGCCAAAGAGGAGTTCCTTCTATCATTTGGATAACGGTGCACAAGACTTCATCTAGGTACATGCAAGCCTTAGACCATTTCTCTTAGATTTTCATTTCCTTTTTGAATGTGAAAGCAAAAATCGTATAGAAACATTCTGGCATGCCCGATGGGATCCTAGGGTCTTCCTTGGGTTCTTTTCTTTATGTTCATATAGGGTGCATTAGGTTTCTCCTTTTCACCTCTTCCTTCTATCTCTTCCAAAAGACATCATAAGCAAGATTAAAAAGAACTCTTCTTTCTTTTCTTGCATCATAGACTAGTCAAAAGTCATACTCTTCAACCCTTTCTCCATTTGTCTTCATATGAACTAACACTTCATTTTGGGCTTAAAATACATTGCATTTCATTTATGCTTGCTTGCATACTTAATCCACACCTAGTAATTAATAACCACATCATGAATTAATCGTAGTCCACTTTATGTTACACAACCAAATCACTTGCACAAATCAAACATCAAAACTTACCTGAGACAAGGCCCAATTGGGATTTCATCACCCAGTGGATACCTTACCCATCCCGACAATACCACTTGGATTTCACCACCAAGGGGAAATCCCACTCTGTTCTCTAGCAGAGGATAATCTCTAGGGGAAGTATATTCTGGCTAAGTGAGACTAGCTTATCACTGGGCTCGTGAAGTGAGGAGAGCTTGTTCCTTAGCACCAATCCATGTACCAAACCTAACCCAGACTCTTGAGTGCCTAAACAAACCTGAAACCATCCATAGTCTACCTCTTCTAGGACCCATTCTGATAGCCAACCTCCCAAACATCACTTTAAGGCATAAGCCACAGGATTCTAAAAGTTGATTCTTAGGATTTAACGCTTAGGGTCTGCCTGTCTCCATCTATTTTTCTATTCCTATCTGGTTGTTTGAGCTAGTGAGGACGTTCTTCTTTTTTTCCAAAAATTTTCAAAATTATTTGAGTTTCTGGAAACCACAGTCACCGGCATCAGTTTTGCCATTGACATCGGCAACCTTCCCTCACCGACATCGGTTATCTAACCGATGTCGGCCATCTTTTCTCACCAACATCACTTTTTCAACCGATGTTGGTCACTGTCACAGTCCTTTTTTTCAAAATAGCAGCCTAAAACCTGACCCTTTTTCTACCAAAAACCACATTCTGAGTTTCTAAAACTAAAAAAACATAGTTTCTAAAACCTGACCCTTTTTTTCCTTTATTGGTTTTGACACGCAGTTAAACCAAGCTCTTTTTGACCATGTGAGGCATCAACCGCTTCTGCCTTCCCCGTCCTTAACCAGTCCTATAATGGAGTTCCACTCAGAGACTGAAAGAACTCCTACTCGACCAACCCTGACTCAGACCCCCATTGTCCCTAAAGGGGATCAAGATTTCAAAAGATTCTTGGACCTCAATGTTAAATCCCTACAAAACTATCTCACAAGAAACCAAATGTGGGACCTTTCAGATGCAGCAGCAATGACATCGATGTCATCCAGTACTCAACCCATCATGACACAGCCTATTGTCTCGACTAATCACTTGACCATGGCCAATATGCAAAGTTTGGCCTCCCCATTTATTTTTGAACCTGCCTCCATCAGGGTGTCATTACCCCCAAAATCACACACAATTCAACCAAGTTTTACATCATACCAGAACTTGATTGTTTCGACCTCACCCACTCTTACACCTATACATGTGGGAGTGACAACCTATCCTTTTACCAGTGTTGCCACACAACCACCTCTGGCGGTATCTAGTCAACTTGTGTCCTCTAATTTCATGACACAAGCCCCTTTGACCATGACATCTATCCCTATGATGCAACCACCCTTGGCCTCCACTTCTATCCCAACGACTAGTTATCAATATATTATGCCCCTACAAGTGCAACTGACTACATCGTATGCCCCTTCTAGCACCATTCTAGCACCCTACAACTTAGGGGGTACCCCACCCACCAATCCGTCAGCTAACATAATCAAAATGCTGATGGACAAAATGTCTAGTCTCAATACCTCTATTTCTAGTTCAAGCAATGTCTTTTCCTATGACCAAATTTACAATGAACCCATTCATCCCTCCGTCCCAATCCGACCATACCCAAACCAGTGGGAGCTTCCTAAGTTTTCTCAATTTTAGAGTAAGGAAGACCTGCAAAAACACCTACGAGCATTCAGACATGCTTGTTATCTTATAGCCCATGATGATGTGTTACTTCTACGCACATTCACCATGTCACTTTCTGGCCCCACCCTTAACTGGTATAACTCTCTTATCAGACATTCTATCTTTTCATTTACTCAACTCACCCAATTATTTCTCGACCATTTTTCTATCAATATCACCAAACAAGTCTCAATCATAGACCTCTACTCCATCAGGCAATTTGACGATGAATCCATAGTCAATTTTGTCACCCGTTAGAGAGGCTTGCTTAACCAGCTCTCCTTCTCCTTGCCTCAACCTGAGCTCATTGAGCTCTTTTCTTGAGCATGTGCTAGGCACATATCTTCTACCTTGTGGGTTCAAACATTTCACACTTTCAATGAAGCTTTCACCATGGCCTGAAAGCTTGAACTCTGTGCTATTAAAGAAGATAAGTTCAAATTGCGTAATACTAATGCAAGAACCAATGACCCTTCTTCTTCCAGACCTTCTTCTTCCCACTCCAAATCTAAAGGAGTGGCCAACACTATGGTCATTATATCACCATCTTTGACAACAACTGACCAATCTCAACCTTATACCTCTCCAAGCATCACCAAATAATTCCAACAACAGTACATCCAGCATTCATACACTCCACTTGGAGAATCATACACTTCCATTTTGGAAAAACTCATCAAGCAGGGGGTCCTTAATCTCCCTCCAATCTGACCACCTCAATTTGACCCTTTAAAAGCTCTCTCTACCTGGTATAGAGAGAATGACTTCTGTCACTTTCATTGCGTCCATAGCCATGACATCAACAACAACTGAACCTTCAAAAACATCATTCAAGACATGATAGACAGGGGTGATCTCATCTTGGACAACCCAAACACCCCACCCAACCAACACATCGATATCTTCAAACAACCCTTTCCTAACCATCCTCCTACTCAAAACAATGTCTAGACCATGACCAATGACCCTCAAGACCATAATACATGCACAGTCGACACTGTCTCTTCTCTGATCCCTAACCCACCTCTTCCATAAGTAGAAGAATCCTCTTCACCTGTTAGTCCTCCATCGACCTCTCTTATATTATGGGATGCCTTGACCATACCAATGCCATTAAGCCCACCTCCATCCTTCCTCCCACCAATGGAGGACCCTACCTTGCCTACTCCTCAACCATAAGTCGAAGGCACAAGCATCCCTGCCCTCTGCCCTCTTGAGGAGCCACACTCTCCTATTTCTTCTCCACCAAGAGAAGAACTAGTCTCTTCATCCATTTCGACTAAGGAAGACCCAGTCACATTTTCCTCTTGCCTTTTTCCTGAGATTGTTACATCTCACTCACCTCCATCCACATCTGAACCCAAACCTATATCTAACCTCGCCTTACACAATGGTGGCCCTCAACCCAAACCAAACAAGGCCACTAAACCACACCGGATGACTCCTCCCCCACCTTCGTCATTACCTTCAATTTTGGGCCCACATCCATCCACTTTAATAGGAGTGCTACCTACTCCCATACTTCACAGGGGCAAATTGCTTTCATTGTCCCCTCAACCCATCAGACATATATTTCTTCCAAAACATCCAACACCTATCACCACAAAAGTGCCATCTCCATGTGTGGTTACACCACCCACAAAAATGATGGTATGACCAATGCCTCTTATACCTCTCAAATCAAAGTCATCAACCCCTTCTACAATAAGACACACACACCCATTAGCAGGTTTTTATGCCCTGCTATTACAAAAATTGTTGCAGTCTTCTCGCATCAATCTCCCACCTCTTAAATCATATCAATCCCTCAGACCAAAACCACCCTGGTTCAATGACACTCAGATTTTTGCATATCATCACATGCCTGGGCATGACACTGAACATTGTTGTGCCCTCAAGGTTGTCGTTCACCAATGCTTGGATAAAGACACCTTTCTTCTTGACCACACTATCAACAAAACTTCAACCTCCTCACCACCCCACTCATCAACTCCTGGATCAAGACCATCTTGGTTTGACAACTCTAAATTTTGTCACTATCATCAAAACCCGAGACATGACACTGAGCGTTGTTGCGCTCTTAAAGCTGTCATTCGTCAACACTAGAAAAAGGATACCCTTCTCATCAAGGATCCTCTTGACCACCCCTTTGACGAATCATCAACACCGACCCATGATTCTCAGACTTCATCACCTAAATCGGGATCTCCATGCCAGACTATGGTCCCTTTGCCACCTTTAACCCCCTTATTCGACATTAACACAGTCAATTTGACTACCAAACCTCAACCGACCTTGACCAATATATCAAACATTCTCCCTAGCCACTAGGGGAATTAAACCTTCATCCACGCCTCAACCAACCTTTCAACCCAGTCTCAACCAAATATCAATCACTCTTTTAATCCTAAACCTCGACTAGGCCTCAACCAAGCCTCGACTATGCCTTGACCAAACAAGCATCGACCCAACCTTGACCAAACATTCAACCTATCTTCGACCAAACATTCAACCTGACCTCAACTAGACCGTCGACCAAACCTCAGCCAAACGTTCGACCGACCATTGACCAAACATTCAACCAGACATCGACCAAACAATGACCAAACATCAACCAACCTATTAATCACATCATCCAACCCAGCATTGACCAAATATCTATCAACCTCGACCAAATATCAATCACTCTTTTAATCTTAAACCTCGACTAAGCCTCAATCAAACATTCGACCAACCATTAACCAAACATTCAACCAGTCTCGACCAATCAGTGACCATATCATCCATCCAACTTTAATCAACATGTGACCAATTTGGAATGAAGCAAATGGGGCAAATTTGCTCCTAATTGATTCAGACCTTGCATCATAACACAAGCATGGGCTAGGGACTTTGTCAAAACCTAAGCCCCTTTATGCCTTGCATCTTTGACCAGTCTACTGTTAGTCAAGTAATCATTCACTTGAAATTTAACTTGAGCTTGATCCCTTGAGCACATCCCCATCACCATCATTCCTATCTCCCTCAACCCTCAATCCTAACCCTTTTGTCAAGCATGAATGCTTTGTCCTAATAAAATGGAAACCCTCTAAACCTCTATAGTTAAGTCCATGACCAAAAGTCTAGTCAACAAAAAAAAAATCAAAAAAAAATATAAAAGTGGGATGCATATTCCAAGGTCATAAAACTCCAAGTGTAGACTGCTCCCTCGAAGGACAGCTACATAATTGATGTATTTGCTAGATTGCTCCCTTGAAGGACAGCTAGGCCAAAGTCATCAAAAACATATAAAGCAAAAATATAGACCACTCCCTCGAAGGATGGCTATGACTAAATCTTGCTATAAAAAAAACTTTCTTAGAAGCTTCCCGCATCGATCAGCTTCACAACATGACCACAAAGCAAAATGACATCCCATTGTAGACTTCCCACATTGATCAGTCTGCACCAAAAAAAAATAGACTGACAAAACTATAAAGTCATGGACTTGTCTATAGTCGTTCTCAGGGTCACCTATAAAAGGGGCAAAGTTGTTCCTGCCAAAAAGGGTTCCCCCTTCCATCCATATCACATAATCAATCCTATCACCCCAACATACTCAAGGGATTTTGAGCTCACTTAACGTCAAGTGATTCGATTACCTCTCTAACACAATCAATGGTCAATGACGTAATGCATAAATGGGGCTTTTGTTCTAACAACCCCTATCCATGCCATCATTTTGGTCCATGTCAATGAAAGAGCAATATGCCTTTCACTCCTTTTTACACTTTGGTCACATTTAACCAATCCAACCAAAACATTTTCAAACTACCAACATGACATAGTCCATTTCACATAGTTTCTATGGACACCAATACACATGGAAACTATCGACCACTCAATTTATGTTAAGCATAAACCATTACTTGCTGAAGCATACATAAAACTCAATTCATTTTTTGCATACATCCATCACGACTATGGAAAATTGCTAGGGATGAAAGACCCCTCAACCAATGTTATATAATACACCATCACACCATTTGGAAAAGGCTATAACATCATCTT
This sequence comes from Torreya grandis, assembly GCA_037957365.1. Taxonomy (NCBI): domain Eukaryota; kingdom Viridiplantae; phylum Streptophyta; class Pinopsida; order Cupressales; family Taxaceae; genus Torreya; species Torreya grandis. Next base: position 2,259,218 of record JARHVA010002137.1, on the reverse strand, counting down.
ATCCTCATCATTTCAACACATGCCCACACCAATAATCGCCCATTTTGTCTCTTTGTCTAAACTACATTGGTCTAAGGCCCTAAGACTGGGGCTATGTAGGTAGCACTCAGTTGACATGACGTCCTCTGGGGTTAGCTCGACCACCCTCATTTGTTCATCTACCTAATGGATAAACCTTCTTTTCTCCTTTCAACCATGACTTGACCTCGACCAAGACCAGTCCATAACTAACACTTTTCCTCCCTTTTAAGGAGAACTACATTGGCCTAAGGCCCTAACCATAGGGGCTATATAGGCAGCACTCAGTGTTCTGAGGTTAGCTCAGCCACATTCTTTCGTCTGCCCATTCATTGGACCAACTATCTATCTCAACCTCGCCTCAACCAATAACTTTGGAGATCATGCCTATCTCCTCTAACCATGACCACTTCCAAGACAATGTTGCCTTGGTTGTTTTTGCATGTATGCTATCTCACGATTGGTTAGCAGAATTGTTTACAACCCATATTTTGACCCTCACAAGTACTAGGAATGTGAGCAAGTTGATCCCCACTACTTGTGACATTATTGTGTTTTTAAGAGCACCTCCTGAGCCTGGGATACTTTGAACATGATGACCATTAGAGCTACAACTTAGATTGAATAACCCGATCAGCTACGACCAAATGCTAGGGCCTGGTTATTTTAATTTTGGCACTCCTCGACCCTTAACCTGTGATAATTTGACTTGACCATCTTGTGAAGTGGTATGCACGCAATCACAACTATTACAGCATTCACACTCACCATTTTTCATCCACTCTCTATCAAATCAGCACCTGATTCTAGGTTCCCTTCCCTTGACTCCTGCTTTGAGGGGGAATACCTCATCCCACCTGGGGCAATCAACTCCTATTTTTGTCTTGTAGTTCATCTAGAACAACCAACAAGACAAAAAGGGGAAAATGTAGACACCAAAATCATGTCTACTCCCTTGGTCATCCTCTCCCCATTCTCTCCCCCTTGGTCCCCTTCGTCCACTTTGACACACCTAACCTATGTCTTATTAATTTAAAATAATCACTTATTTTACATTAATAATTCTTCTCTCTCTCACCCTATAACCCATTTATGACCCCCATTTTATTCTCCCATGCCTATTCAGCCCCTCTCAACCATTTTCCCATGAACCTTGACCCTGGTAGTGTGTAAGAATGGGTAGAAGGCTAAAATTAGCCTTTGTCCCCATTCTATAGCCGATGACATCGATAACTATTCAGCTAATGTCAGTGGTTCTGCCAGTGTCGATTACCCTTAAAACTGCATTCTCGACCCAAACACAGGATTCATTATCTATTTCCCAATCCATTATCCATTATCCATTTCCCAATCAGTTATCCAATCCATTATCCAACCTTATTTCAAGACATTCTTAGATCCACCTTTCGATTTGGGAATAATCAGCCAATCTTCACTCAGCCAATCCACTAAACAAATCTCTCTCTCTCTCTCTCTCTCTCTCTCTCTCAGGCACAAGTACTCTACTTCAGTCACCTTACTGTAAGTCTTCTACATCAAACATCTACAACCAGTCTGCAACACACCATCAACAATCAATCTACAACCAATTCTCCTACTCTCTCTTCAGCAGGCAACAGGTAAGCATTTCTTTTGCACTTTCATTTGTTTTCTAGTTATTACTTTTAAGTGATATCACCAATCAGATTTAGACTATCAGACCACATACCAGACTTGACTTCCTCCTAGAAAGGCTAAGAGGCCTTCCCATATCTAAACATACAGTCTGTCCATTTCCCCTGCAACTCTGCCCAGACCCCTGTACAAACCATTAAACAGACCTAGACTCTTTTAGACCATTCCGCAGCCTTGAAACCTATCTAGACCCAACTAGAGCTCATCCAAAGACCACAGAGCTGACCAGACCTCATCCAAATACTATTGTCCTAACCGATGCTGGTCATTTTCCCTACCGACGTCGGTAGCCTAACCGACGTCGGTGACCTTCCTTGATCGACACCGATAGAACCATTGACATCAGTGACTGTGCAAAGTAGATTGCTGCATATCAAGTATGCATTTTCTTTTTATTTCCTTCATTTAGTCTTTTATCATCTCTATTTCTATTAATATTCTATTTTTAATAGTGGACTGTCATCCTTCGAGAAGTCTTTTGCACTTTTAGGACCAAGCTTTCGCTTGGCAGTCCACTTTCTTGTCATCTAACATTTTTCATGTTTTAGTCTTTTTCTCTTTCAGGTGTCATCCTCCAAAACCAAAGAGGAGTTCCTTCTATCATCTAGATAATGGTGCACAAGACTTTATCTAGGTACATGCAAGCCTTAGACCATTTCTCTTAGTTTCTCATTTCCTTTTTGAATGTGAAAGCAAAAATCATATAGAAACAGATAGAATCAAAAGTCCATTTTTTTTCCTAATGTTAGTCAAATTTCAAGTGATTATTATACCTCCAATGTGCACTCTAAAGGTACTAGTCTTTCCTTTAATATTATAGATCATTTGAAGAAGGCTAATCTAACTATGTCCATGTATGATGCTCTATCTATCCCTAGGCAAAAGGAGATTCTCTAGCAAGAGATATCTAATGAATCTCATGGGGAAAATGTAGATGATAAAGTGAACACTATTTTCATCAATAATAGTTAGCCTAACCAATCCCTTATCCAAGTTCCAAATAAAATCCAATCTCAAAATGTTGTTCATCCATCTATGGTTGTTAAGCCTCTCCATTTTTATCTGTTAATCATCATAGGGGATTTTTAGTACACATTTGCATGATTGACTTAGGTGCTTCAACCTCAGTGATGCCTAAATCCATAGAATATAAGATTAGGCTCAAATATGTGCCTAATAAAAAGGGTGTTCTCCAACTATATGGCTCCCCTAATAAGATAGTAGGCATCTTAAAAGATCTGAAGATTACATTAGTTTCCTATACAAATTTTATCATTAAGCAAGATGTAATGGTGGTAGACCTACCTCCACATTTTGACCTATGATTGTTTAGGTACTTTACTACTAATATTGGGGGATATTTGTCATTTGATTGGTCTTAAATGGTATTTAAAACTAGACATGGAATCAAATTCACCATAAGGTCTGAGCCTATCACTAGGTTCCACCTATAACCCTACATGCCCAATCTTGAAAATACCAAATGTGTCATATTTGAAGAGGTTATTGAATAAGAATGCCATAGTCATCTTAAAGGTATCTTAGATATATACTTCTTTGAGTGGGTAGCTAATAACCATGGATTTGATTTATATAATAGAATTGAAAAGATAGACTTATGAGTGTATTGTATGCATGAGGAAGGTGCTACAATACCTTCCTTGACACACACTGCTCAAGAAGAGGATGGCATATGGAATTTATTCTTTAATATACCAAGGTCAAATAATGGAAGTGGATTAGGATCCATGTTATGTTCACCCAAATTTCAAAAGTATCATTTTGATATAAGACTCTAATTTAGTTGTACCTCAAATATAGTTGAATATGAATATCTTTTTCATCAATTACAAGAAGCAAGAAAGAGAGGTATCCAGCTCCTCAAAGTCAAGGGTGATAGTGAAATTGTATTGAAATAGATGAGAGTCCTAAGAGAAATCAAGAGTCACCATTTTAAATCCTATAAGCACTAGGTATGGGACTTCATGGATAATTTCCTAGCATTTGATATCCAGTCCATACCGAGAGAAGAAAACCAACATGTATATAGGCTTGTAGACATTAGTGCCCAATATGAGATAGAATATGGAGTCAAAGGCATCAAACTTAAGGTCAAAATTATATTTAGATCATTTTTAACTGATAATGAGGTGATTTATCAAGTATCTGACAATGAATGATAAAATAATATGTTTTCTAATGCAAGAGGAAATATTTTGCCATAAGAACTAGGGGAAGTCCCAGAATCAATATGATGATCAAATAGTATAGTTGAGATATAATAAGCTTCTCAAAGACTTGTGACATTAGAAAGCATCTTCAATGAAGATAACCAAGTAAGAAAATGGAAAGTGTGTATCTCAACTAAGGAAGAATACTATGAAAAGATAGAGATCTTTAAGGGTAAGCTGTTGAAGCTAGGAAAGGTCAATATAGTAGAAGGAAGAGTTTAATTTGTTGATTTGTGCCAATAATTTTCTGATATATTTTCTTCTGAGTAAAAATACTTGAAAGGGTTTGACCCCAAAATTTCACAACACACCATTGAATTAGACATCAATGCCAAACCATTTAGGCAAAAATAGAGGGATGTCAACCCAAGAATGGAGGATCTCATGAGAATAAAACTCTATAAGTTGATTGAATCAAGGATAATATTTCTAATTAATCATTCCTCTTGGGTGGAAAACCTAATGCTAATGAGGAAAAACAATGGAAATATTTTATGTGTTGACTTTAGGGACCTCAATAAGGTATCCCTAAAGGATCAATACCTACTACCCTCCATAGATCAAATTATAAAAAAGGTGGTAGGTTCTCAAATTTTCTCATTGCTTGATGGTTATTTTGGCTATAATTATATGATGGTGAAAGAGTATGATAGGCATAAGACTACCTTCACTACAAATTGGGGCACCTATGCATATCATAAAATGGATTTTGGACTCTTTAATATTGGGGTCACCTTCCAAAGAGAAATGGATGTTGCCTTTCATGGTATTTTGAATGATATGGTTTTAGTTTACCTTCATGATATAAAAGCTTTTTCAAAAAATCTTGGTGAACATCTAGCCCAATTGAATGTTGTTTTTGATAGATGCAGACAATTTGGAGTTTCTTTGAATATAAAGAAACAATTTTTTCAATGTATGAAGGAAGACTTATGGGACATTTGGTGTCTGAAGATGGTCTTTTCACTTATATAGAAAGGATATAAGCAATCCTTGATCTATCACTACCCAAGCATAAGAAAGGGTTGCATATATTATTCGGTATGATCAACTTCATTAGGGGTTTCATTCTAGGCCTTGTAGAGATGGTCAAGCCTCTCACTCATATGCCAAGAAAAGGAAAAGAATTCACATGGACAAGAGAAGGTAAGAGGATATTTGAGGTCATCAAGAAGGACATATCTCATTGCCCCACACTTTTAAATCAATATTTCAATAAGGATTTCTATCTGTATACCTTTTCCATATTAGATGTAGTTTTAGCTATCCTTATGCATCAGAATGATCAAGGTCTAGAGCAACTTGTTACTTTATTCAACCACAATTTGAAAGGTTATGAATAAAGATATAGATTTGTTAAAAACATGTGATATTTTTGTTGTAAAATTTTTGATTAAATTTAGGCATCTAGTTTAAAATAGTAAAATCATACTAATGGTGGTTCATCTAATTGTGTAGTATTTTATCCTCAATATATAATTGAAAAAAAAGAGAGTTGGATGGAACAATAAGTCTATGGAGTATGAAATTGAGGTCAGGGTCAAAAATCTAGTCTAACAAAAGGGATTATGTGAACATATTTATGAAGATGTCAGAGAAGAAAAAGAGACAATCTTGGTAATCCAAGACACTCAACAAGAAAATGAAGATACTCTTCCATCCAATAAGACACATGATATTGCTAGATTTATCCAAATAGGATAGTGTCCAATGGGTTTTAATTAATTGTAACAAGACACCTCAGGCTATAATTAGTCACATACATTATAATTGATGGAGTTTTATTCAAAAGGGACATTGGAGGTATTCTCTTAAGATGAGTTGAAACTGACTAATTTGATAAGTTTCTCAAGTGATTTCATGATAGTCCTCAAGGAGGCCACTTTACATCTAGGACCATACATGTAAAAATCATCAAAGTTAATTAATTTTGGCCTAATTTATTCATATATGCACATGCATGGGTGAGGAATTCTTCAAAATATGTAATTCCTATAGGTAAATAGAAATGAGTTGCTATGCTATTAAAGCCTATTCAGGTTGAATAGCCTTTCATGCAATAGGGTTTAGAATTAATTAGCATGATTAATTATCCATATAGTGTTACCTATAATTGGGTATTTAAATCCATATATTACTTCATTAAATGGGTGGAAGCGGTTTCCTTGAAGGAAGCAAATGATAACTCTATACTTGAGTTCTATGAGAGGCTAGTCACCTATTTTTGGACACCTTCCACCATAATATCATACAATGCTTTGATATTTACTATCACAAAAGGTATTTGAGTGGGATATTGACTATTATATATCTAAAATCTTCATCTAACTATTATCCATAGGGCAATGGACTAGTTGAGTACACTAATAAGAACTTGATTCAGATCATTAAGAGAATAATGGAAGATAATCAGAGATCTTGGCACATAAAGTTAAAGACTACCTTATGGGATAATAGGATCATCAAAAATATTTAAATTGGTAACTCACCTTATCTCTCAATCTATGGAAGAGAATTAAGGCTACTAATTTCATTATAAATTCTAGCTTTGGAGCTTGCACACCAACTAGAGCTTCTAGAAAGTGATGCAATAGAGGTCAAAATGAATGAATTAAGAGAATTAGAGGAAATAAGGGATAATTCCATGAATACAATATGGTACAAAAATAAGTAATTTAATATGACCTTTTTAAAAATATATTCATCAAAAACATTCCATCAAGGTGATAGTCTTGAAATGGGATGAGGACCATGAAAAACTAGGAAAACATCCAAGTTTGACAACCTGTAGAGTGGACCCTATGCCATCACATGATGTAAAGAGAAAAAAAAATCTTTGATATTTCTAGACCAAATTGAGAGATCATTCCCATCCCTATTAATGGGAGGCATCTCAAATTTTTTCTACTAGTTTCATACCTTTCCTATTGTACATTGGTAAATAGGTCTATCATTTTCCTCCAAGTGCTTTTGCACTTTGATGTTTTTTTGTTGTTCTATTTGTAGTTTAGGTTGTTTCTTTGTATTTAATTTATATGTTGTTGTTTTCCATCCCCATTACTCTAGGAAGTGTTTTTAGAAGTTAACCAGAGTTTATTTGTAAGTATATTTTCATTTGAGCAAGCTTGATTAAGGTCTAGCGTTCCATGACTAGCAAGCTGGTCAAACTAGTTGAGTCACCATAATTGTTGGCCATTTTAGTCCAAAAAAAGATTTTTTATTGGTTTGAATAGATGAAAAATGTTATAATTATTTAATATATTAAGTGTCTTATAAGTATTCTCAACATTATAAGCGGAGGGATCCAAATAGGTTTTCATGGTGCTAAATAGTTGTAGAAACAAGTATAGAAAAGAAGCGTAAGCTACACATTTTTTAAATTTTGGCCAAGTGTAACATTAAAAATTCCATTAGAAGAAGTGTTCCACATAAATATTGTAAAAAATGCACAAGCCTTAATTCTTCTGGGAGTTTTGTCCCATTTTATTTGGCTAAGTGTTGGAATTCTTTTGAGGGTCTAATTTCAGGATTTTTGTTTAAGTGTCAGGAATTATTTCAAACATTTTGTCTAAAATAATTTACACAAAGGGTAATTTATTATAATAGGATCCTTCTAAAAAAAATTGAAGGAAATTTTTGAATCCAATTGTCTAAAACACTTTTCTCGAAGGATCATTCTTTGAGAAAGTGGACCTTTGTAAAAATACTGAAGACAAGGTGCCAAATGAAAGGAGTCTAGGATCTAAATTTGCTCACAAGTCCTTTTAAGATACTATAGGTTCAATTAAAGTGTAAATTATCATTTTTATATGGATAGGACAAGATTTGAATAAACCCATAGGATGCCAACAATGCTTGGAATGGATTTGAAGTGCATGAGATCCATCTAGTTCTTCATTATGTTCATTGAGACACTTGGGCCTAGTAACAAAAACATAAAGTAGGCACTTTGTTGACATCACCATTGCCACATGTGGATAAGTCAAAGAGAAATGGTAATATGGGTGTGTTCACTTTTGTGCCAAAATCATACATTTTAATTTCTAGGTCCTTTGTAAAATCCCATAAAAAGTTGCATAGGTCCAAAGTTGGCTCCTTGGCCACATTTTACATGTTTTCCCATACTTTGCCATTTTCAAGAAGTTTTATTATATTGGAGTGATAATCTTCACAAAACTATATCTCATAAATGAAATAGTTATAGTGGAAATTGGTTAGATGTTTTTGTTCATATTAGTCCCAAGATCATATGGACTAAGTTCTAGGTCCTTCATTAAAGCACAAATAGAGTTATTCATGATCAAAGTTGGCTCCTCAGTCAAATTTTGCTAGGTTTTCATACTTAGCCATTTTTGAGCCAAGACATCATGAAAGATCAAATTGATCAATCAACTTGTAAATTTAATATCTTCACCTGGAAAGTTCTTACGACTATTAGATCAAATGGGTTTATTTTTTTTTGGTCTCAAGAACATCTCATAAAATTTTGGTGCCTCCATGTTTCTCATGCTTCAAGATATGAGCCATCAAATTTGGTCAAAAACATAGGATTCTTATGTGAATGTCAAAATAGAGATCAAGAAAAAATCCATATGTGGTTAAATTTGACAGTCCATGGGACATAATTTTCATTCTATGAGATGATAAATTATGATTGATGGGATGTCAAATTTAAAAATAGAGTAATACAAGTCTTATTGAGATTAAATATGATATTCACATGAACCTTAATTATGGTCATGCAAACATCATTTGAAAATATCAAGGATGTCAATTTCAAGATCATGAACTAGCCATTGGATTTCAAATGGTAGGTCTTAGTAGATCAACAGTTGGCATTTGATTGAGCATTCAGATCTAATGGTGAGTAGAGGTCAAATAGTTAGTGAATCTCAAGGTTTAATGAGTGCATGAAAAGTGTCAAGGTTATATTTAATTACAATAATATCAAGGGATCATGTTCACTTTCATTAGGTAGATCTAATGGTGTGAGTAAGGGCCAAAGAGTCAAGGATCTAAGTCAGTTCTCAATGGCCAATTAGAACAAAGGAAAGCCCAAAAGGCTTAGATGGATGTCTAAGGTCAATTTTTGACTAAGGTAAATAGATATTAGTAGAGATGAGATCAAACATAATTTTGTTAAGGCCAAGATTAGATATTTTTGTATCAAATGATGCCATTGAGAATCTATAGAGGTAGACACATAGGCTTCAACTACTTTGTCACCAAAGCTAGCTGCATGAAAATTACATCCCTCCCCACTTTGGAATGCATCAAAAAACTAGTCATGAGTGGTTTCACATCAAGACAATATGAAAATGACTTTGTCATTCTATAGAGTCCACCATGGAGTATCATAGAGAAGATATTATAAAGATATAACATACCAGAGTGACTTGGATTAATCAAGAAAGTTTTGAATGAGCTTGATTCATGGAGGTAGTTGTAAAAAATTTTCAAATGGATTTGAACTCACTTTTTTCCATTTTTATCACCAAAAATCCCTCTCTCTTGCTTCGCTTCTAATATAAACCTAGCCTTCAAGCTATTATTTTGGATCCCTTAGGCTAGTAAGACTAGACTCTACCAGAATTATATTTAACACCTTTTGGAGTAGTGAATAGAGTATTTTATAGTCATTTTTTTATCTATATTTTGTTTTTTTATGTTTTTTTAATATTAAAATTTAAATGTTATCTTCCTCTTTCATGTCTAAACTCAACCTAAGTTTTAGAATCTGTATTTTCAAGTCATATATTATGTTTTAGCATTGATCTGTCAGTGATATAGTGGACATCCAAATTTAAGCATCTTTAACTAGACATTATTTCCATTGCTCCCTAATTTTAATGTATCAAATTAACCTCTATATGAAATATTATTGAATATAAAATATAGTAAGCATTGCAATAGCTTCTATCTTAGTTAATTAGTGTGTTAAGGAGTCCAAGCTTAAGAGTGGGTTTGATAAATTCTTGTCACATCATTGTATGTTAGAATAGGTTTTAATTGATGAAAATATATTAACTATTTTCATCATAGTAAGTTTTTTAGGTTTTAAAATCAAAGGTACAAATTATAAAATCTAAGGATCAAGCCTCATAAAAAATCCTAGATGTCTAGTCTAGATATATGCAACCCATAACCTTAGACCATTCCCATGTTAGTCTAGGTATGTGTCAAAATTGAACAAAAATGAACCCTATTTAGGGCGATATATAGATAGATAATAGGTCCCATACAAGTTAGGGAGGACACAAATTTTAAAATGGCATGATGTAGTTGTGACTGTAAGGCATAGGGACCCATACATATTTCTCAGGATGATTTCAGGCTATGGGATCCAAATGGTGTCTTTTATAGACACTCGATCAAATTCAAGAAGGAAATATTAATGTAATATAATCACCAATAGGATTTACATGAATTGGTATATAAATATTCCATCAATGATGAAGTAGTCCTCAAGAATATAGCCATGAAAAACATAGAGCTTGAAATGAGGCTTGACAGGGAGAAGAAGAAGGAGGGCATTGTAAAGCCTCATCTCCCACCGACTCATTGTAGCATGTTTGATATAAAATATGAGGAGAAAGAAGAAGAGGGTGAAGAGGATAAAATTATTCTCCTTTAGAATAGATCATGTAGACTTTCATTATAGGGCACTTTAAATGGACAAAGCCTACCTCCAATCTTCATGTAACAAGATGCTAACACCCAACCTGGCACCTCTCAAGGTCCTACATTTGTCATTTCATATGATATAGTAGCTACCCTAGAGATCATAAGATATCCTAACCCTGATATCATTGATGTTGAAGAATTATAATAGGGCATTGAGTTCTCAATGAAAGAGCTACAGACACTGGCTGAAAGAAATATAGAGAAAGTCTAAACAAGAAAGGAGCCAAAGACTATAATGAGGGGATCAGTCCCACCTCCACAAGCAAGTGTAGAGGATACTATCACATATTAATCTCCTAGCATAGGTACATCACCATTTCCTTCATTTCTAGTTACTAGTACATTTACTTATACTTTCACTTCTACATTTTCTCCCCTTACCACTACTTCCCCATTGGCTTCTTCATCTTTATCTATTACTACCACCCCAATTTTGTCCTTATATAATGCTAAAATGATCCAATATTTTTCCTCTTTTGCCTTCACCATTACCCACTTCATCTCCTATGCCACTACTAACATTCTACCTCCATTGAGCTCCCAAAGCACTAGTGCTTTCCAAGTTATAGGTTCCACTCATTCTCAGGTAGCCACTACTGGTGCATCACTCACCCTTGGCTCCCCTACATCCACTGGTTTGTTAAGGCCCATCTCAAAATTATTTCTACTCCAAAATCCACTCAATATAACTATATATTATAACACAAGTTTACCTTTGAATATTCCTTCATTAATTCTTTACATGGGCTCTACCAAGTCTTTATTTTATCCACTTAGGAAACTAGACCTGATAAATTTTTCCATCCCTACCACAACTCTTGGCTTCTTCATCAACATAGGCACCTATAGTACAACCACCTCCCACATAGACAACATCTATAGCTACCCTAAATTAGGTGATGGATATCATATATGAAACCATGTAGGAGATGATGTAAAGTAGTCTTCTCTGCTCCCCAAATAGGCAAGAGGTTTGATGTAGCCATAAGTACCATGAAGAGGGTGGTTAGAAGATAGGTTGAGCATCCATAATCAAGCTCAACCATGACACATGAAATTTAAGAGTCCCTCTTCAATTTAAAAATTAATAGTAAGGTTGGGATAGGAGAGGTGAAATAATATGTACAGGACCTGATGTCCACAGTACAAGCACATGTAGAGTCTCACAATTGCCTTAATGAAGGGGATGTGGCAAGAGTTGAAGACGCTGAAGGAGCAGGCACTACCAATAGTTTTAGATGGAACTATATTATATAGTATAAATGATATGATAAATTTATTCAACCTATATAAAGTGATGAAGAAGGGATAGGAATATGGGATCAAGCAATCTAAGGTGGTCATGAAACTTGACCAAAAGCTTACACTCTATGATGCCAAGTTGGAAAACTGGGCTAGAGTGGAAATAAGTAATAAGTTCCTAGAACTTAAGGTTCTAGCTACTTGAATATATCATTGTTGAAAAAAACATCCTAATGAACATAACAATAATATTAAAGAGATGGTTGGATCAAGTCAAGGATGAAAATACATCCTTAGAGAAAATTGAGTTCAAAATTGCTTTACTGCTAAAGGATGTCATGGTTACTAGGGTGACCAAACCTGATGGCTCCTTCATGGATAATCAAGAGTTTAGAATATAGATGAAGGTGTTTATGAATAAATTATAGTAGGATATAGCTAGTGAAAATACTTATATAAAATAAATAAGCATTGTAGCATTTGTTAATCAAAGGTTGGATAAAATAGATGCAATTGAAGAAGTAATAAGGCCAATACTCATAAAACATGGTAAGCTCATCTAGGATATATATAAATTGTCTGAACCCATGATCCTAGAATTTGATTAGATTGATCAAGATTACCTATCATGTGTATGATATGGATTAAAGAGGAAGCAAAGAAAAAATAGAGGTAGCAATAACAACAAGCTAGCCATCAACAATCTCCAAGAGCTTAAGGATATTTCATTATGTTTTTAATTTGAATTCATAATATTTCATCATATATGTGGCATCTTAGCAACTTTTATTTACTTGGTTACCTTTTATGGGCCCACATAAAATTTTCTTAGTAATTTTTTATCCTATAAATAGGGATGTTTCCCTCATTTGTAATTAGAAATAGTTGTTACAAGAATTAATACAAAAGAGCCAATGAAGTCACAAGTTTGTTTGAAGTTCTTAATTATTTAATTTTTTAGTTATTGTTTCTCATGATTTTAAATGATTGATAGTTTATTTTCTACAAGTTAATCCAGAAATTGCATTCCATATATGCATCTATTAGTTTGAGTTTGACACTAGGCTGACAAATTTGATAGTATACTTGCTCTATTTTTTTCTCAATTATAATTGAATGTGTTATGAAATTTAATGTGAGTGAGTAATTTTTATGCAAATTATGATATTATACATATGTATTTACTTCCTCTAAAGCTTCAAGTGTTTTATTTATCTTTGAGCATTATGCTAGAGTTGGTAGATGCTAGTTTCATGTGTTTTTGCCTTAGAAGTTAGCAAAATTGGTATCTTTGTTCATCTTAAGCACATTCTCTTTTTTGCCTTACTATATTTACACTTGGATCCATCCATGAATCAATTTATATTAGTTCATGATTTAAATATCCATTGTTTATTTATATTTTGTGTAATAATTGGTAAAGATTGAAATAATTTTACAAATATTAGCAAGAATAATTGTCACTGCATAAACATCTATTGTCCCTAGAGTAGGGTTTACTTGCATACTTTCAAAGTGGTGACCATATCTGTAATATTTGTTTTATTCTTAGTAGTAGTTGTATAAACAACTCAAGCCCCAATTGTTTTAGGACTTAAAATTGAGTTTCTTACTTTCCCCTTATTCCCTAGTGACACAAGGAGCACAATATGTGCAGCAAAAGTTCTCTCATGAGTAATCCATTGAAATAAAGACACATATTTCAAATTTTGAAATTTTATGGATAAATAGGAAGTTTTAAAAAAATTAATGTCAAATGGAGTTTATATTAATGAGAACCGCCCTTTATAAATTCACCTAAAAGGTGGCCAAATATGGCTAACTTGAAAAAAGTGTTTTTGTGGGTTCTAGCTTCCTACAATGACAAACACACCCTTTGGTATTTTATGATGGATAATATGTGTACTAGCTCTCTCAATAGCTAAAAATGGGCTACTCTAATTACAATAATGTAAGTCATGTGTAAAAATGAATCACCAAACATGGTCAATATTTACCTTCTAGTTAAAAAAATCACACCCCCAAAAAATTTTATTATATAAATTTTTAAAAAAATATGTGCTTTTGCTTTTGTGAAAAAATATCAAGAGAGGGAGGATAAGTTTGAACCCAATAACTCAAAATAATAGTTTTTAATAATATGATTTTCACCATCACACCATAAAAGAACCTTAGATTAATTAATGAGATAATTATAATTATTTCACTAAAATTCCAAGGGTAATGTTTAAAATCCTTTCAGTAATATAAAATGGCATTTGACATTCACCTATAGGTATTGGTGGGGTGGCCAAATTTCATTTTAGGATATCAAGAGGGCTGAAAAATTCTCACTCTAAACACTTGAAATTAATCAATGCTTAATTTTAATGCAATGCCAATGATTAGGATAGGCCATGATGGGGATGATTGAATAAAAAATCCTAGTTATAATGATTCAATAATAATTAATACAATTCTATTTCAATGTCAAATCCATTTCCTATGCAAAAAATGGTGTTGCTATCAAATGATAAATAGGTGGTAGTGGGCTTGGAGTGAAGTGAAGTAAGGATTATCCAACACTTATATTTTAATCAAATAAGGGAAACACCATCCATGTCTAATATCAATCTCATGACATTATGTAAATAATTGTGGTTGATGGAAGGGCATCATGCTCAGTTTTATAGGCTATGATGTGATAGGGAATAGAGGATAGGTGGATAGTATAGATTCAAAGATTGGAAGAGGTTGTTAGGAATAAACTAGTGGAGAAATTATCATGGTATTGGAAGGGGTAATTGGGGTGGCACTAGTATGCATTATGGCAAGGTGGCTATGAGTTGTTAGAGTCTTCCAAAGGATTTCATTTTCTTTTTTAATTTGAAAAGAAAAAAAACATTAAACAAATAGACCCCATATATTTTTATTAAATATAAAACTCCAAAAAAAATCTCCCCCACTCTAAAAAAATGCCATCATAAATTTTTTTAAACCTCTAATAAGTATACAGTCATCCTATGGGTTTTAGGCACTTCTATATGCACTAGTGGAGGTGAGTTCATGTGAAAATGCACCTAAAGAACACCCTTTATAAAAATATGAATAAAATGTTGAAGTTAGCCTAGGATTAATATTCTCATACCATATGTTTATTTTGGAATAACTAGGATCAAACACATCATATATCCTTGACATAATTCATATCCACAAAATAAAGAGACAAATTTGGGTACAAAAATATGTCTTTATTGCATACCTTGCACTAAGGTAGAAAAAAACATTACATATAACATTTAAATTTATTAACTCTATTCTTTTATTGAAAGTGAGTCTAATCCTTGATTTTATATAGATTTGAGTTCCTCATAAAAATAATTGGTTCCATAAAGTCCATCTGGTTGTGAAACTTGATCTTTAATGCAAGTTGTCATATGGGTCTTAAACTTGGACTTTATTGAAATTTATATTTATAATTATTTTATAAATAATAAAATAAAAAAATATTAGGAAAAATACTTACCATGTAAGTAGATGTAAGGTGTAATTCTAAATTAACATCAATAAACACATGTATCACAATATTTTTAGTTGTTATGTTTTCATATATCCTTTCTCCTAGTTTCTCGCATATATGTAGTCCATTTTCATACATATATGGGGACATACTAGTTTTGGGATCCCTTATATCTTATTGAAGATATTATATACCCATGTACACATAAATCCTACATGTTATATGTTGGGTCAGGCTATTTTCATGTTTCATTATTTAAATTATATATATATATATATATATTGGGGCATATTATTATTATGCCATAATTATTATATGATTTCCACATTGGGGTATACCCATTACTACCTTATTTATTATTCCCCTACTAATTTAGGGTATACCCATTACTACCTTGGGTTTCATGGCTATACCCCTAATGGTTTTACTCACTTAAGTCACATATGTGATTTAATAATGAATACCATATTTATATGACTATACCAAAATGTGTTATAAATATTCTTAACGATGATGCCATCTAATGATTGAATATTTTAAATTTTATGGTTTTTATATTACCCATGACATGCATAATACTTTAGTTTTAGATAAGTGATATATAGGTTATCCCACAACTCAAAATGGTTCAATATGTTCTTTTTATTATGTCTTACATTATATGATGACAAATAGAACTTCATATCATATTAATTTATATAATATTAATTCATATCATATTTATGTGGTCTATTTTCATACATATATAGGGGAATGCTAGTGGTTGGATTCATTTAATACACACACACACACATAAAAATAGCCTAACCCAACTTATGACATGTAATATCTATGTGTACATGGGTATATAATGCCCTCAATGATTATATATATATATATATATATATATATAGCCTATATATATATCTATATATATAATATATATATATATATATATATATATATATATATGTATGTATGTATATGTATATTATTGAGGGCATTATATACCCATGTACACATAGATATTACATGTCATAAGTTGGGTTAGGCTATTTTCATGCTTCATTAATTAAATCGTATATATATAATTTTCACCCTAGTTTCTTATTCCCTACCAATGTATGGATACCCATTACTACCTTGGATTGCATATTTTTACCCCCAATGGTTTCACTCACTTAAGTCACATATGTGATTGAATAATGAATACCATATTTCTATGAGTATACCAAAATGTGTTATAAATGTGCTTAATGATGATGCCATCTAGTGATTATATATTGTAAATTTTATGGTTTTTATGTTACCCATAGCATGCATAATACTTTATTTTTAGATAAGTGATATATAGGTTATCCCACACCTCAAAAAGGTGGAATATGTTATGTTTATTATGTCTTATATTATATGATGACAAACAACAATTCATATCATATTAATGCACACTAAACAAAGTTATAATACACTTTATCCTTTATTTGAGGTATTCCCTAGAGTTATAAGACATTTTATTCTATATTTGGAGGCATATAATATAGATTTATAAGGAAAAAATAGCATAATATAGTGTTATAAAACATATTTCACACACTAAGAGATTTTATAGAGATGTAAAAAATATCACAATAGAGTGTTATAAAACATATTTCACACACTAAGAGATTCTATAGAGATGGTAGCACAATGTACATACTATGGGGTATATTTATTCCAAATATTTTGTTTTGCTTTGTTATATTTTTATTATCTATTTATATAGACATCGATCCATTTGAAAATATTTCCTTTACATTTATAGGTACCCAAAATTATAATTTTTTAGACTCATGAGCATGGATAATCATTAAATTACCCATAGTAGTAGTCTTGTGAATATTTTCAAGGAAACATGATTTACTTTTTTTTTTAGGTCATGAAAATGAAATCATTTATATATAAAACTAAACATGTATACTTTGGTAAGGATTCAACCCTATATGTGTGGAAATGTAAATTTTGATCAATTGAGGGGCTACTTAATAATCTATTACATATAGGGACTAGAACTAAAACTAATCCACAATTGAAATGAATTTATATCACTATTTTTTTTAATTTAAATAAACATTTTAAAATTAAACACACTTGTTGAAAGTAAATACACATGCTGAAATTAAATTACATAAAATTAAATGTTAATTTAGGTTAGAATATTCCCAAATAATGAAATTAAAAGGTACACACATAGAATTGAAAGATACACACAAAAAATTAGATATATATATAAATCAAATTAACTATGAAATGAAAATAAATTAAAAATTTGAAAATAACTAGAAGGTCATGAATTCAAAATTATATATCAAATAAATTAACCAACACATGTGAGTCTTCACCATGGAATTTTCAGAAGTTGGACATAACTAGATTAGATTAGAGATTGAATCCATTACATGTTAAGACATATTTATACTAATGTAACTTATATTTATTAATATTTAGATTGTATAAATAAGGAATTTATAAATGAGTTTTTAAAACAATATGATTACAATCATTTCCTCTAATAAAAAAGATTAATCTAACTATATTCTAGATAATTATATAGTTTGAAATTTTCCCTTTATATGGATAAAAGTGATTTTATTAGATTATTTAAAATCTAAACATATATATGAATAATATAAAGGAAAATAAACAAATCTAATGTTAGAAAATCATAGTTAATTCCACACAAATTGTTATAGAAAACACTTAGCAGTCTAATGGAATTGAAGATGCCATCATTAAAGTTATAACAACTCTAGAAAAGCAAGTCATAATTTTTAATTCATTGGTAATATATTGTTGTGTTTATTTTATGTTTTAGATTTTATACCATGATATTTAGTCTTAATTTCTCATAACTATGAAATATTTAGTTACATGTGCTTCTACATGTGGATGTAGTTAATTGATGTAGGTGAGCATAGTTAGTTGTCAAGGCTAGAACAACTAGTGGCGACAAATGAAATATGTAATTTATGGTGAAATAATGTATAGAGAATAATGGTTATGGGTGATTCCTCCATTATATATATATATAAAATTAAAGAATTATTCAAAAAATATATAATTAGAAACACCATGCATCCTTATTACACCATTAATAATACCAAAAATAATCAAGTCATTAAATCATACTAATTTATATATAGATAATTAGTTTATACCAAAATAATATACATATACATGATTTGTATAATATGTGTATGTATCAGCATATTATGGGCCAAAATAATGTGAATATAAAAAAATGAATATGGTGATTTTAGGAGATAATAAGTAGAAAGATGAGACCTAGTTTTAGACCTCATCAAGTTACATGAGATGGATTATATGATAAAGTAAGTTCCCTCCTCATTTTAAATTTTAGATAATTATCATAACCCATATTAACTTAAATCAAATATTATAAGTTTAGACCAAACCTTATTATTTGAGACCTTGTAGGTACACATGTGATTTTTACAATGATATATATGCATGCATACACATAAAAGTGGGGAATTATGTAGAAACCTTATTTTTTATTAAATATATATATATATATATATATATATATATATACTAGTTATTTTCTATGGAATTACTGCAATTATGTGATTTTAGATCATTAGACAATGTAAACACTAAAATATAGTATTATAAACTTTAAAATATTAGTCTTGACCTATCCTTAACTCACATGAATTTTGTATAAACATATGGCTCTTATAACCCTTCTCTCCTAGCCAATTGAATTTTATGGGCAAAACCTTCTTAATTTTCTAACAACTATCTATATGAATTATTTATTTTTGTGTGTAATTATCTTATTATCCAAATCATATTCTATCTTGATCGTTATATCACCTAAAAATTTCATTATTTACATATACTTACCTCACATGACTTGTACATACACATGTATCTTGCACACTCTTATCTCATATCTGATTTGCTTAAATGGGCTAGGATTTCCTGATTTTCTAATAAAAACCCATTGGAATTCCCTAGTCTATGCCTAATTTTATTTTTATCCTTATAAAATTATATACTAATCCTCAAATAAATTTTACTATAATTTAAGACACCTCCATTCATACTCAGATAGATATTAAAATTAAAAATTTTCCACCTATGCTAGTCATATTTGCATGCCTAGAAATAGTCATTTTATAAATTCAATTCATCCTTATGGGCTGATGTATATGAATAAAGTGAAATGATAAAATTATCCAAGATAACTAATGAAATTATGTATGGGATGATTAGGTATAATGATTATTGAAATGATATTAAGGTGATGGAATGGGGTTTTAGATGATGGGTGGTAGAGGATACTCATGAAGATAATAAAATATTTATCTTGCCTCATGTTTTTTTGAGATAGGATAAATCATGGGGAAAAAAACTCCAAGTTCCCTTATTTTGTGTGAGTATGATGTATCATAGTTATTTATTGATGATAAGGATGATGATTTGGGTGTAGTTAGGTTGGATGAATCTAGGAATTTAATCAACTCTTGTAGTATGATTATTTTTAGTCAATTTCATACATGAATGAAATTAAAATATGAGAAGGCTAGTCTTGAGGAGTAATAGAATAAGATTGATTGAGGTGTATACTTACATATCATTATATTAGTGGTGTTTCATATGAATATGTATAATAATAGGTTGTACATGTACATACTCATGATCATCAAGGATGTAGAGTTGGTTAATGATAAAATGAGGTATGGGAGTGTAATGGAATATATTTATCCTAAAATCAAAATTTATGTAAATTTTAATATTAATAATATTAATGGGAGATATAATTATATGGAGGATACCTGCTTTAATAAGAAATGGTCACTCTAGAAATGTCATCCAAAGAGAAAAAGTAAAGTTGTCATAGATTAATAAAGTATGATTTTTTTTGGATAGTTATTTGAAAGAATTAATTTTGTTGATATATGTGTAGGATAAATGTTTGGTATTGTAATCATATTGTCAAGGCTTAATTGGTTATGTTTTTTTGGATGTTTTTTATAATATTTTGCAAATAAAGCAAACTATGCTAATTTTTAAAAATGAAAGAACTTGTAACAAATGGATTAAATGCTTTTTTTTATCATATTTATTAATATAAATGAATTAAAATATTATTAAATTAAATATTTCTAACATGTAAATGAAAATCATATCTAAATCCTAGAGAAATCAACTTCTAAGTATTCATAAATTGGTTTGCATATGCAAGCTATGAAACTAGTTTTAAAGCCTCTAAATGATTATTGATGAAACTAAGTGATATACAATAAAATGAAAACAAGTATAAATTTATTTTTTTTATAATTTTTATTATTTAAAAAAACATTCATTCACTATGTAAAATAAATAAAATAGATCTAACATGCAAACTTCAATTTGTCTAGGTTTTCTAGGTTTTGGTGTGCATTTATGAATAATATACTTGTGAAAGTAAAACTAAAATTAACTTGATTTTAAAAATAAAATTGATTTTTTTTTTTCTTATTATTTATAATATATTTTATATAAGACAAATATTATTTTCAAGATTCTATGTACAAACTAAATTTATATATTTAAACTAATCTTTTTGGTGTAAAAGAAAGAAACGATAAGGGTTTATTTTAAATTTATGAATATGAATATGAATATGAATATGATATAATCAAAAAAATAATATAATATAATATAATATAATAAATAAAATTAAATTAAATGTAAAACCTCCAAATTGATCAATGGTGAGAACAGGCAAAGGTAGAGGTATTGTTATTGTAATAATACTAACTTCAGGTATCATAGCTCCTTATTTTCTCAACAAAGACCATTTAAACTCTACAATAAGAGGATGATAAGAAAATAAATAAAGAGATACAAAATATTTAATAAAATAGTATATGAACAATGTCTAGACTCATCTATGAAAGGAAAACACTGGTTTCTTATTCTTAAATTCTTTTCTACAAACTTGCGTAGAATGTCATAAAGATGATCACAAATTTAAGAAAATATTTTCCAAAAGTCAAATAATTTAGTCTAGGAACTATATAAACTTGAAATATCTAATCTCTGATGTAAATATTGAATCATAAAAGCTAAATAAAATTATAATGGAAGAAATAGGTTACATGTGGTAGTTAACTAGATCTTGAATTAATTTTACGAGATACAAGAGAGATAAGGATTGATAAAAATAATTTTAGGAATGAGATATACCATCTAGGAGGTAAACACAAGATAAAACAACAAAAAACTACAAGAAAAATCATGTAAATTTCATGAAAAATAAAATCTCAAATGTTAATTTTTGAAATGCACAACTGGTGATGGAACCACCACTTTTTATAGGAGGTAAAAATAAGACTTCTATGATGGTTTTTGATACCACCCACTTGGATACTATTTATGCCATGATGGAAGATGGGACTACTATGATGGTAACACTTTAGCCATAATGGTTATGAAATGACCATGGTGTTTAATTTTATATGATGACAATTTTAACATTTTGTTATGGATTTAAAAAAGCTGAAGGAGAAAAAAATAATAAAAGTAAAATTTGGAAAACAAAGAGTCCAAGAATAATGAAAAATCTGAAGGAGAGAGAGAGAGAGAGAGAGAGAGAGAGAGAGAGAGAGAGAGAGAGAGAGAGAGAGAGAGAGAGAGAGAGAGAGAGAGAGAGAGAGAGAGAGAGAGAGAGAGAGAGAGAGAGAGAGAGAGACCTAATCTAAGTATATTTAGGTGAAGGTCTTTGCATCATCATTTTATTTTTTTGGAATTTTTTTACTATGCAATTTTTAGATGAATACATATTTACACCTTAGAGAGACACATTGACATGAATTTTTGAGGGTTTTTTCCAAAGTAGTGGCACACTAAAAGGGAAAACAAGGGTTAGGAATAATTACCTTGTTATGGATTTAAAAAAGCTGAAGGAGAAAAAAATAATAAAAGTAAAATTTGGAAAACAAAGAGTCTAAGAATAATGAAAAATCTAAAGGAGAGAGAGAGAGAGAGAGAGAGAGAGAGAGAGAGAGAGAGAGAGAGAGAGAGAGAGAGAGAGAGAGAGAGAGAGAGAGAGAGAGACCTAATCTAAGTATATTTAGGTGAAGGTCTTTACATCATCATTTTATTTTTTTGGAAATTTTTTACTATGCAATTTTTAGATGAATACATATTTACCCCTTAAAGAGACACATTGACATGAATTTTTTAGGGTTTTTTCCAAAGTAGTGGCACACTAAAAGGGAAAATAAGGGTTAGGAATAATTACCTTACTTAACTTCATGATGTGGAGATAACCAAGACTCCCTCATGATGTGTAATCAAAGGATGAAATCAATTATAGTTTAATAATAAAGTACACACCATTTTAATTAATAAAAACATGTATAAACCTAGTTAGCATGTATGTAATGATGTTAATACTACTTAATCTATCTCATTTAAGGACTGAGCTTGGGGCCAAATGGTGTGAACCTAAAAATTTGAAAATAAAAGAACATACCTTTATGTAAAATAAAATATTTAAATTCGTTAGTGTTTGATATATTTTGAGTTAATTAAGCATGAATTATGATAATATTTAAGAGGAAATTTTCAAAAAAAATAAAACTTCAACCATGATGGTTAATGAAACTACCATGGTGGTTACTTTTCTATCATGACAGTTTCAACATTTTTTTATATATTTAAAAATGGTGAAGGATAAAAAATTAATAAAATTAAAAATTTGAAAACATAGAGGCTAGTAAAGATGAAAAATCTAAACGAGAGAGACATACCCAATCTAAAGCATATTTAAGTGGCAGTCCTTGCATCATCATTTTATTTTTTTTGAAATGTTTCACCATGTAATTTTTAGATGCATACATATTTATCCCTAAATAAGACACATCACCATCAATTGGTGAGGGTGTTTTCCCATGTAGCAAGACATTAAATGGGAAAATGAGGGTTAGCAATATTTACCCTTCTTACTTGCATGATGTGGAGCCAATCGAGACTCTCTCATCACCTATAATCAAAGGATGAAATCAAGTATAGTTTAAAGAGAAATTAAAAACATATTAATTAATCAAAACATGGACAAACATACTTACCATGTATGTAAGGATGTCAATACTACTCAGGTTATCTCATCAAGTGATTGAGCTTGGGGCCAAAAGGTGTGAACTTAAAAATTTGAAAACATAAGAAAATACCTTGTAATAGTGATATGTAAAATAAAATGTTTAAATTTTCTAGTGTTTGATGTGTTTTGAGTTAACTAGGCATGAAATATGTTGAGAATTAAGAGAAAATTTTCCAAAAATAGTTTTTTTTAGAAACATAATGGCTAGTATATATTTGAAAAGTTTTAAAAAAGGAATTCATTTATGTTTTTAATATTTTTGAAATTTGTAATTTGAGTTTCTAGGGACATTTTTGACTCAGAGTGGAGTTAAAATTACAATTATGAGGAGAGGATGGTGAATGTTCTATAAATAAGAGAATCATGTTAGGGATGGGTAAGTCTTACTCACTTTTTTCACCTAATATCAAAAATTACCTTAAAAACTAGCTTAGATCTTGTGAATTTTATATTAGATTACATGTATGGGATTGGGGGGTATGGTAGATTAGGAAAATGTAATAAATTTTAAGTTTTGAACAAAATTAGGGGTTTTTGGATGTTAGGGCTTATTTGTAACCAATGTATGGAACCACCAGTTTTTAAAAATCAATGGTTACAATTCTACCACTATGGTAACATTTCTACCTATGACTTTTCTAAAAATTGTTCCAACCAAACTACTTCTATCATGACGGTTTAACCACCACCACCATGTACTATTTATGTAACCACTATTTTAAAATATTGGTGGTTCCATTTCTACTATAATGGTTTCAAACCAACACCTACAAAGGATGGAATTTTCACCCCAAGGAGATAAAGGATACATTTGGACAAAAACTAAGGCTAGAAGAGTGACTTGGGTGATTTAACCAGATTTTTAAAGGTAGTGTATATCCTATTAAACAAGGCAAGGGAGAAATATTATCTCTATAGAATTATAGATATAATATCAATTAATGACTTGGCCACTTTAGATAGAGAAAAATTGTTAGGATAAAACATGTGGGGATCATTTCCCCATTGATCAGGTTGATTTATGAGTAATTCACTAACTGGGATGCATAATATGATTCCATTTCCATCAACATGGAATAGGTGTCTAATATATAGTAACTATGTGATACCTCAACATGAAAGGACCAGATAGATGTAAGTCTTGAAGGCATAGATATGAGGAGGATCAGTCAAAGATAGTAGATGAAAGGGACCCTATTGTTTAACCTTAAATTTATATGTGTGTGATTATCTATGATTAAGGGGTATTAGATTATATTTTATTTCAATATGGTGAACTAACATAATGAG
The DNA here is from genome assembly GCA_037957365.1 of Torreya grandis. Lineage (NCBI taxonomy): Eukaryota > Viridiplantae > Streptophyta > Pinopsida > Cupressales > Taxaceae > Torreya > Torreya grandis. The sequence goes on along the minus strand of JARHVA010002137.1, from coordinate 2,234,446 downwards.
AATGACAATTAATAAAAAAACTCATACAAATAGCATTATGAATTTATACAACTAAGATTTATAAAAATAGTAAAGAAAAAATATGTATAGATATTGTAATGAATCAAAACTAATTGATACTTATTTAGTTTATTGTGATCATACAGGTCTGACCTAGAATAGTTTAAAGTGTATTACAAAATGATCATATAATAATCACTATATTCTAGAAATATTATTTCTATGGCCTTGGATGCTTACATCATATCTAGATAGTTACATCAACATAAGTATCTAACACTATCACAAGTGTCCTATATGTAATACTAAATAGGTCTATATGTGATCAATTAGAGTATTATGGGTTTTATATCTTCTTTCTTTGTATGTATATATATCATATGCATAGGTTGTCTCTCTTTGTCAAATGATCAAACCTTAGATTATTCACCCTTGGAGTAATCGTGGAAAAAAATGGGTTGGTGGGCTCATAGTGTTGAACTACCCCAATAACCCCTTTATCAATAGTGATATATATATATATATATATATATATATATATATATATATATCCAATACTCTAAATATATCCTCAATATTATGTATTTATCACATACATGTTGGATTATATAGGCATAATCATGCAATGTGTGATAACAAAAGACATGCAGTGACCTATCTTGTAACTTGGTAAATATGGATCATGGGGTAATCCTTGAATGCTTTAGACCTATAGAAGTATTTCTCTTATAAGTAATATATAAATAGATATGAATAAGGTAGGTTTGTTCATTTTAATGATTAATTGAGTACTTCTTGGTATATATTCTTTTGAGTTATGTTTAGTTTCTAAGTAAGGAATAAATAAGGGTTTATATTTTATATATACCAACCTACTTTGTAAATATCCCACACTCTATTGAATGTATCTTACAAAAACCTAACTAAATTTTTAGCTAGGAGAATCTCACCTCTTTTTCTTACTATTATTTCAAAAAATTAGACTAGTTTTCTTGAAGGTAGTTATATCCAAGATAATCTCATCTCTAGTTGGATGATATGCATTGGGATTAAGAATATATTTAAGATATTGGGATGATATTACTTGAATTTGAAAAATCCTATGATAAAATTGAATGGGTATTTATTGATTTGATGTTAAAAACCTTTGGATTTAAAGATAGGTTTCTACAAATCCAAAATCTCTTGTTCAAGGATGCCTGTATTATCATTGAGGTTTATGGAGAGCTTATTGATTTTATTGAGATTTAGTGATCAATTAGATAAGGATGCTCCCTTTCCACCTCATTATTTATTATAATAACTACATCCCTGTACTAATTATTGAGAAGTAATATCTTTGGTCCCCTAGTTATAGGTATTTCATTGCATGATGATTATGAATTTATTGATGTCCTTTTTTTTTATTATAACACTTTATTTATTAGGTTTGATAAAGGAAAAAATATATTAAGTTGATAATAAGCTTTATATTTATTGATCTTCATCTATTTCAAGAGTGGCCTTACATAACTATTTTATGATTGGGTGGGATGAGACTCCATCAGATTGGATGGGTGAGTATGGATGGGTTTGGAAAGACTCTAATTAGTTGGTCATATACTTATGTATTCCCTTTAAATTTTCACCCTCCATAAAATTGATGTGTGAATGGTTATATTTAAAAATTATTAATAAAATTGGTAAGTGGATAGGATATATTATATCACTCCCAAGAAGATTTCAAGTTTGCCAAAAAAAATTCCTCTTATAGTATCTACTATACCTCCTATTATATTTTAAATAAGTCTCAGATTAATCTCATTTATATAATCACAAGATTCTTCCTATGTTATAATGGGAAGGGTAATAGAAAAAGGCACATAGTGTCATAGAAAATATATTATGTTCATAAAAAGAAAATTGGGGCTCAGTTTGAGGAATCTTAGGCTACAAGGTATTACTCTTGTTGTCAAATGAATCATAAGTGATTTCAAATAAGATGAAAATTGGAAGGTCCTAATAAGGAATAATATTTTGATAGGTTTCCCTAAAGGTAAGCCAAAGTATAAAAGATTTCATATTTCTAACCTAGTGATGGGGTAATTCTTTATTCAAGATGAGGGCTCACCTATTATATGCTATATTTGGAAGGAATGGGAAATGGTTAAACATTTAGTTATTGTTCCTCTGGTTTTAAATGGTCTAAGTTCAAGGTTCTATGGGTATAAGTCCATATAGTAGAAACTTACTATTAATATATGGCCTCTTTCATTAACTACGGGGTGCTAAGCTTCTAATTGGTTCTTCAAGGGTCTAAAGAACTTTAGAGACCTTATATATCATAATGGTTTGGTTTGTTGGACTGAAATTAAATCTAGATTTCAAGTTATTTATTCATAGTGAAGGACTTACACCTTGATATATAAGTCTCTTCACCGAGTTAGAGGTGTGACTATTTTTTATGAGAGTGATTTTTGGGATAACATTAAATGGATTAATGACCTGCCTCTTGATGAATTCACCACTAAGATGTTGTATGACAAAATCTCTTTCTCTAAAAGCCATTACCTATGTATTAATAATTAATGTTATGTTTGTGATCCCATTTATAGTTGTATGTTTATATTTAAAATGATAATAACCTTTTGATTTGAACCTTAAAAAATCTTCTTTTAGGTGGTTACTTTTCTATGAAAATATTTTTATTGGGTCTATAATTTCAAATTTTGTATTTGGCCATTCCCAGTATATGATTTTTTGTGAGTTTGAGACTATTGAATATATTTTATTTAATAGTCCTTGAGTTATTTAAGCTTTTCGGGGTTTATAATGTGTTATTACCTATGTTTGGTTAAAGGGATAAGATGTCTAAATTAGATAAATAATTGAAATAATTAACCAAGTTATTTTTAAATGAATTTGACCTTGATTGACTTTATAATAAGATCAATAAATATGGATAAATATATAATTAGCTAAAAATATTTTATCTAAAATGATCTAGGTTATAAAATTGGAGATCTAAGCAGCTCTGAGTGTCACGAGCATGGTTCTAAAATTTGTCTATTCACAAGTTAGTAGCACTCATTTTGGATAGTAGCACCATCCATGTGTAGTATCCAATATCTTATGTTAATTTCCTCTTTTTTGGGGTTATACTTATTTTTAAGGAACACCTTTTCCTATGTTTATGTTTTATTCCATAGAGATCGAAGCCTATAGCTATGTATTATACTTTAAAAGATTAATTTTATGTGAAAACCCTAGTTATATTTGTACATGTTTTATTATGATGGATTAGACATCCTCAACACCCACTTATGTAGAGTGTTTCCTACATACCAATATTTCAAAGAGAGATCAAGTCCAATGTAATTTTTCCACATAGTGCTTGATGTATGTGCAAGTGAATGCTATAATGAGAATGGCCTTGGATTCCTTGAATGTGTTTGAGCCTTTGAATGCTTGGAAACTAGACTTAGGGTTGTTTTAGATGGTATTATTGATAAATTAGGGTAGAATATGGATAATGTTCCTTGATTTTTCACAATTTTGTCTATTTATGGTAGTATGCATAAAATAGAGTAGGATAGGGATAATTTACCTTGATTTTACATAACTTTGTCTTAGGTTTGAATAGATTTTGCATTTATTTTCCATCTAGTGAATAGAGTTAAATTAGACTTATATTTAAATGGTTTTTTTTCTTGTGTGGATATGAAAATGATCTTAATATGACCTTATGAGGGGCACACATTTGAAAAAGTATCTGTTGGGAAGAGTTAGGACTAAAGACAATAGTGCCTAGTTGGGGACACTAGCATCATGTGGATTTAGTGTCCCAAATGTGGTTCTAATGTCCCTTTTTAAAATGTAATTAAATTTGGAATGGGGTTAGAGGTGATATTTTAGGGACTATGTCTTGACTCAATGTAAGTGATAAAGGTCTATTAAATGGATATAAGGAAAAGTCTAAGAATCTAGAATAGGTATATGAAAAGCTTAGGGATAGGGTAACTCAAGTAATAATCTTAGAATCCAATTACCACTTTTATGGGATTACATTTAACCCCCATTTATGATAGTAATGTATCAAAGTGAAATGACTAGTAGAAATGAAAAAGAAACATACTTGGACTTACCTTGGAAGTGAAACCCATATAACTGAGTTTAAATATGCAAATTTGGGTTTAAATATGTGAAACATTATCTAAATAAATGTCCTAAAATGTAATTATTTGCTAATGAGATAATCAAAAGTAAAATATTATTCTTAAATTAAATAACTGATTAAAGAGAGAGGAAAGGAATGAATACACCTCATTGGGTACATAAATCAATACATGAACTTGGTGACAACCTGTGTGTTTGAAAGTTCATAGTGATTATATCATTTAATAAATTTAAATAATATGGTGGTTTTATAAATCCTCATATGGGTGGATCAATAAAATCCAATTTTGGCTCTGTCGTTTCCCACCCCTACTTGGTGGTTTTTAATCTCTATGAATATCTTGGATAAGATTGGAAATGTGTCAAACCCTCTCATGTTGGTGGATCAAGAAATCAATTAGGAAATGAATCCATAATTTCACCATGTGTGAAGTAGATTCATATTAAAATTTATTTATCAAAGTATTGAAAGTATCTAATTGAGTAATATAACTATGTATTTAGCTCTATGGCCACTCAAGTATATTAGGTAGATTTGGGACACTCAAGAGTGCCATCCACTATATTTGGTGACAACTTGGAATGTGATATCAAGTGTATAAATCATAAATAATGACACGGAGTTTTACATTACATATTATCAACATATTTAAATATTAGTATATTGAAACTATGTGTTGCACACGTGCCCCTAATCTAGTATATGAGTATACTGAATCTGAATCAAGTATGTAATATATAAACATATATAACTAATCTAAATGTATGAGTGATCATTTCATGCATTATGCCCCAAAATATAAGTGATTGGTATGAATTTTAACTAAAATGATTGAATCTAAGCTAAATCTAAACATAATTGCCAAACTTATGACTATATTTATGTAAATGTATATTGTACCTAGTGTATTAGTCTAAATGAAATGGAATATCTTCAAGTTTGGGTTAATGGATAGTATCACCCTCTAGTCGATAGTAGTTCCTTATGCTTCTAATGTCCCAATATTTATGTGGTTTGAATTTAATATTAAGTCTTTCTCATATTTTGTGTATGCCTTAAGTCTAATCTTTGTAACTAAGACTATGTGTTGAAATGTATCTACGAAAAGAAAAAATAAGAGCCTAGTCTTTATGACACCCCCTATATATTCCCCCTATTTTGAGGGTAATTATGAAATCTATGCAAGAAATACCCTCAAAATAAGTAGATATGAAAAATGTGTTAGCCAGAGCATGATATTCTAGTATAAGATACAAACATAACATTAGAATGTAAATGTAACTAAGCAATAATAATAAATATAAGATGTATGTTATAATATATCATTACATAAGGGTGTCAATATAGATGTAAGTAATGAATAAAAATATTACAATTAGAGTAACTACCTAGGGAGATGGGGAATGATGTCCACTAATGCTCCCAGAAATGATAGGTAGATGCATGAGGTCCTTCATGACATCAAAAATTGGTGTGTGTGTGTGTGTGTGTGTGTGTGTGTGTGTGTGTGTGTGTGTGTGTGTGTGTGTGCACATGTGCATGTGCATGTGTGTATGTGTGTGTGCGTGTGTGCGCACGTGCACGTGTGCATGTGTGTGTGTGTGCGTGCGTGCATGCATGCATGTGTGTGTGTGTGTGTGTTTGTGTGTGTGTGTGTGTGTGTGTGTGTGTGTGTGTGTGTGTGTGTGTGTGTGTGTGTGTGTGTGTGTGTGTGTGTGTGTGTGTGTGTGTGTGTGTGTGTGTGTGTGTGTGTGTGTGTTTAACAAGAAAATACAAGTGTCATGGTGTGGAAGAATCTAAATAATCAAACATACAAGCCCATGAGGCATGCAAATAGTAGGATAAGGGGACACAATACAAGGGACATGGTTATATGTCACTAAATATGAGAATGAAAACATACAAGGACATGTTTGAATGTCCACATATGAAAACAAAAAGTGATTTCATATTGAACCAAATATAATGACATGTTAAAATGTCTACATATAGAAGCATGAAATAGTACACATAAGGGACATAGGCACATGTCCAAAGCATATAAAAAATAAGTGGTATATAATCTATGGAATAATGGAATATTCAAATGTCATTGAATATATAAGAAGCATAATAACATAATCAAGTCTAATCTAGGAACTATAAATGAAAGCATGTATAACTTTGTAATACAAATATATGTAGATACTAAGGTGAATATACACTGAAGCTAGCTAGTGATTATTAACAAAAAATATGAGCAATGAATATAAATTAACAATATCAAGATAAATCAATGTATAACTGGAATGTATAGTATGTAAATATAAAACCTATTTTTAGAAACTATGTAGAAGATGCCCCCAAGTGGGTAGATCTATCAATGTAGAAACCCAGATCAGTGTGAATATCCCTAATAGGTAGATGATAACTAGTCTTGATTAGTGTACTAGACTAGAGTCCTATCTAGAATCTATAATCACTAAACAAGAACAAGTGAAACATACATGTCTAATAAAACCAACAACACTATGATAGTGAGAAACATGAAATACCTTGGAAGTAGTAGAAATGTAAATAAAGTAATGCATATAATTTGTAAAAAAAATAGATTTTTTAAATATTGGAATCTTTTTAGATTTTTAAATATTATATTTTTTTGTGTTTTCTAAGTATAGGCTATGTACAAGAATATGAAAATAAACTATGTACAAGGAGTGAGAAAGAGAAATAAGTATGTACAAGGGTAGAAACCATACTAACCAATGAATCTCATGGGAGAATTAGCATCACCATGACCTGTGTTGAAGAGTGGAATAGTGATTGCATGTGTGGTATGAAAGGGTGGTTATGATCCCATGATCTAGTGTGCTATAGAATTTGAACTTGAAGCTACCTGAGTAGTGATGCTATTATATCATAGAACTATCTATGATGCCCGATGAATTGTAGGGGTATTGGGGACCCATTTGGTAGATTTATACATTATAGGTCATATAGGTGCCTTATATTGAGAACTCTTAGACCTAAATATAACTGACCTCAATTTCAACTACATAAAGGGAGGTCATTGAAATTCATGACATATTTCTAATGTAATGATCTCTCTAGCAATGGTCTACAAGGGAGAGTATGTGTGTGTAGAAATTTTAGACATAGACCTAACCTGACCTGAGGATTATGTTTAATATTATGATGTATACATAGGAGTTGTACTCTCTAATAAAATGGATAGATGTGCAATATCTAGTAGTGGAACTAGAACTATAACTGGTGTCAGTATTAGAAGTGTGATTGAATTATGTATTAGAGATTCATATGGGATGGGAAGAGGATAGTGATATGGGACACCCTCAATCTTAACCTCTATTTATCATTTGTATACTTGTGGCATTGGTGTACTATAGATGGGGATGTCTCTAAACCACTATAACCATGGCCTATCCAATAATATGTCAAATATAACTGCACCAAGTACTACTATAAATCAAGTGGCTTTGTGTGTTGGTACCACTTATAATTTAAGTAATATATCCCTAATGGAAATTTGAATGTGGCCACTAAAACCACTAATAACTATATCTATAGATAATATATCCTACTCTATGTAGCCCAAGTGTTGTAGGAGTGTCATTGTGCACATGATTATGATTGACCCATTGTCAACCATGACATTTGAGTATTATGGTGGTGTATATATATATATATATATATATATATATATATATATATATGTATGTATGTATATATATATATCTATATATATATATATATATATATAGATATATATATAAATACATACATATATATATATATATATAAATACATACATATATATATATATATATATATGTTTAAATGAATAAATTTATGTCATCATTCATAATCTCCTACTCTAAAAATGTGATAAGTAGTCTAGGTGGCATTGTAGTGTGATACATGTCAATAATATTATGTAGGGGATGAGTCTCGTTTATATATGGGTGATAGGAAGCTGGTAGTGGATTAGATTGGTATGTATAATGAACACCTAATGAACCCCCTACATCATTATTTGTATCTTAGGAAAATGATCCAAAAATATCTTAAGTGCCTTTACCTCTATTTTTTATTTTGATGCCTTAGTTGGTGTGCTGACATCAATAATGTTTTCCTCAATAATGTCTTGTATCTTGTGCATCAGGCTAATGCATTTATTTTTGTGTGACCTAGTTCCCTATTATACTCATAAAATGTATTTGAATCATAAATATTTTTAATATGTCATGTTGTATCAACCTATTTAATGTTATGGAGAGATATTACATTACATTGTAGTAGTTGTTAGAGAACTCATGATGGTGACTATGGTAGATTAGTGAATACTCTAAACTAAGGAGCTAATAAAACCAATTTGGGTGAAGGATCCAAAGCTATGTTGATTATTATATTTTTATATATTTTTTTCTCTATGGTCCTAACCTTATATGGAGGTCTTCTTAAAATCTTAATAATTGAATGTGTTGCATTTGTATATTTGAGTTTGACTATTTTTAAGAGCTTAACATCTCTTTCCTTAACTATGTGGTACATGTCTATAAATTTTGGAAACTTATTGAATAAGATTTATTAATGAATTGATGGTAATAGACTTTATTTGAATATATCTTTAATCTCTTTGTCTACAATGGGGTTAGTTAATTTCAACAAGATTGTCTTGTACCATAAGACATAATCAGTTATGGGATCATATGAATTTTGTATGAGTTATTCCACTTGTGCATATGATATATCATCACTTATGTTGATAGAATTTTTTTTAGGAATATATCTGCTAAAGGGTTCAATGTTGTAATACATTGGTTAGGTAAATCATAGAACCACTAGAAGGCATAATCCTTAAGACTGCATGGAAAAAGATTCATAATCAGCCAATCATTGGAAATATATTCCAATAATGTTGTGTTAAAGGATCAAAATTAATGCTCTAGGTCACTTTTACCATCATATATTTTGATCTTGGGTGATACAAAAATTGATGGCAAAGGAGTTGTCACAATGTGATGTGCTAACGGTGTATGCAATAGAATGTTAGAATCCAAGGTATGAGAAGGCTATTCTCTTCCTTCCTGAAGATGTAACACCTTGTATTATAGATAAATAACCTATTAAATAAGGCATTTTACATAATGAGGACAAGAATTAGACACAAGTGGAGTAGTTATCATTGATTGCCAAATAACAAGTTTTGGTTGTGATATCTATTTTGATTGAGTGGGCCCCACTATAGATTAATAACATCATTAATTGGAGGGGTATAAGATTGACCATTGTAATTTTTATTCTTGATTTATAATATGGCCTTTAAAATCTATGCATGATCATGGGGATGTTTTCTAATTATATATTTGACTCCGTATAATACCTCATCTTTTTTATAACAACCCCACTAGGTTTTACCAAAATATTGCAATATAAAAATAATTATATACACATATTCAACCTATATATTTCACCATGTTAAATCCTAACTAACAATATTTAACTAGCTTTATTAATTTAGATAACAATAAAGGTTTTTGATAAGCCACTTAGCTAAAGATCACCATGAACAAAAATATAAATCATGAATAATAATGAATTACCATAATTATTGAATCACATCATAAATGAAATAGTAAAAATTTATCCATAGTTGATACATCATTACAGCATTTGATTTATAAGCATAATGATTAAAATATACAATTTCAAAAATACATAATAATATCTTAAATGATAAAACATGACACAAAACTCCTCTAAGCAAAGTCTTCATGAATCAAGTATCAATATGTAATCTCAAGTGTAGTCTCAAGTATAGTAATCTATATGGGAGGAAGAGCATCATTTGAGTTCTTTTCCACACCAACTATAAACCATAGATCCCCTACACTATCTCCCAAACAAGGGGATGGACCTCCCTTTATGGATGGGTAGATATTGATGGTGAAATAATCTAGAGTAACATACTATAACCTGAGTGTCTAAGATATCTAATACATAATGTGTGCCATAAATAATTTTTTTCTAATATAATATTGCACAAATATGAAAATTATATCAGCATATGAAATAAAAAAGTTTATCAAACATTACTTTGGCCAAAGTTTCATAAATAAATTATCTCTAGTATTAGTCAAATTAATACACACCACTTGATCATATTACACCTCATCTTGTTGGTAAATTTTTTGTCATTTATGTCAAAATTAATGACAAAGTGGTCATTGATGAAGGATGATATCATGAAGTGACAAGAAGGCCTTGTGTTCTTGATAAGTGACCCATGTGGTTTAAGTTATCTTTACCAATGGAGAATGATATGATAGGATTTTGATATATTATTAGGTGTTTTAAGATTATTTGTGAGATATAGGAGTGGTCTTGTAGAAGCTAAAGGTGGTTTGGTAATAAGAAGACTTTGAGAATGGAATGTATATTCTAGTGCAAGAAGGAACAATCTTGGTAGCCTATTGAGGCAAAAAGAATGTGACCTATGTGAACATGGATGGTACCTTGAGAGCATGTCATGATTTTATATGGCATGTTAATGATGATTTGAGATCAATATAATAATGTTTTAAGTGATTTCAATATCTGAGTTTGACTAATGGTTCTAGACCTAATATGCATAGTGACCTAATGAGGTTAAAATGAAGTGTAAAAGTGAGTTGTCAAGATGGTAGTGGAAATGTAATACTTTAATGAGGTTTGGATAGGTGTTAAAATTTATATACAAAGTTTCAGGTCCTAAGGATAAAGAGAAATAAAGATATCATGGTGGAAGGTCTCCTATCCATGTATAATGAAGGTTTTCAAGCATGAGAAGGAAGTTGAGATGATCATTGCCATGTTTATACTTTGCATGGTGACTTGAGACTTTTGGGAAATATTTCACATGGTCCTAAGAAGCTTACATAACCATTTAGTAGATAAACCAAGCCCTCATATTTATGAACAAATGTTAAGAAGGTAAGGAGGTTTTTGTGCCTACAAACCCTCATAGTAGAGAAATTTAGAAGGTGTGAATGGTTTTGGTCCAAAATGGATTATTTGATAAATTTTAATGATTGGATGTTGTAGATGACTCCTCCAGGAACCACTAGGTGGTAGTGGTGTGTTAAGGCAATGAGCATAAGGTACAAAAAATGATTATTTCTAAATATTTAATTGTTATAGGTAGGGTTGATTGAGTCAACACATACAATTTAATGGAGGTTGAAGGCCAATCATTTTTATTAATACCAATGGAGTTATGTTTTAAATATATGTTTTATGTTTCAATCATTTATGTTAATCAAGTTAACATATCGCTAATATGTGAGATAATGAAAACAATGAAAGAAACTAAGTAGAGTGATAAAGTAAATAGGGAAGAGTTCTAGGGGACTACCGATGGATAAAATGATTTGGGTTGTTTTCTTAATACATATGGATCATGTTACCTTTTATTTTAAGTGTTTTTGGTGATCATACACATGCTAGAAGGTTCCCAATAAGTGACTTGTTTGAGTAAGATGAGCTATGTGTGTGTTCCAAAAGATGATCCATATGTTTCATATTTGGTATTATATATCCATATATTTGTGATTTTATTTGATATTAGTATGATTAAGGATCACATTAATTCATTTAAATATCAGTTAAGTGTCTTTATAGGTGTTAGCAATCATGTTCACTATGACTATGTTTTTGAGCCAAGTTGATAGTTCTAGGTCTGCTAAGGTAAGTGAAGTGTTTGAGGTCCCTTGAAAATATGTGAAGCATAAAATTTAAATTTTTTTATTTTTATATATATAAATATATTATACAATACTTTTTGAAGGTAGAGAGATAGTTTGAGGTGTTGAATTGTTAAAGCCAAAAAGGTTTGTCTAGTTATACATGCACATTATGAAGGTGGTCTGAGAGATTGGTACATTATACCATTTATTTATGAAAATACAAGAGATATAACTGATGTATAAGTATATATATACATTATATTAACCATATATTTGGATTAGATGTCATGAAAAATGTTCTATCAAGTGCAAATAACAAGTTGTTTATGACTATACTTTTGGAGGCAAGGTAGTCCAAGTGGTCAATTTGAAGAAGTGAGTTTGAACTAATTTGAGGGAAAAAATGAGTTTTAATATGTCACGTAAGTATCAAATTTTCATTATAAATAATTTTAATTCCTATTGTGTTCATATTAAATTTTGAAGAGACAATATGCTTAACTATATGTTGACTATGTTTGACCAAAACTGAGTGAACCTATTACAGACATGATTTTGGATGATTAGAGCCTATGTAAACGATTAAAATTGACATGTAGAGGTTTTATAAGTCATTAATGATCTATTAATGTATTTTTTAAGTGGGTTTTTTGAGAAGAGTGATATTATGCTTCAGTTCTAGAATATGGACTTTTTTTATGTTTTATGGCCTAAATGATGAGATTAGGGTTACAAGTGGTATGGACCTATGTGAGAGTGATAAATGGTATATTAAAAATATATTTTATGTTTTTGAAGAATTTTTGGAAGATTAATATGGGCCAAGGAGCTCAAAGGTAACATGTGTTTTGAAGAAGGGCTAATTCCATTAGGTCTCTATTAGGCTTAATTGAGTTTTAGTCTCTATAGGTTATAACCAAACTATGGAGTGTTTTAATCTCATATGTAACATATTTATTAACCTATTTTAGTTTTAAAATAAGTTTGGTAAATATATTGGTTGACCAAGATGGGTTAGATGAAGAGTGGGGTATACAAATAAGGATTAATTGGCTTATTTAGACTAGTTGTGGGAGTGTGGCCTTAAGTGAGGAGAAGATATCAATCAAGGAGGAGATGTAGGTAATTAAGGACCATAATAGGATTAATAATATTAAATATTTTTATTTTTTAAATTTGATTCAAATGGATACACAAGTAATTAGAACTAATAACCCTAGAAGAGGTATATCGAACAAAGGACCCTAAGTGGATTGTATGAGGTAGAAAGGTAGGTTTACAAGTTTTAGAGTAAGAGAATTCCATAATTAGGTGTTTAAAACATGAAATTAGATATGTATATTAGTTTTGAGGTTATTTATTTAGTGATTTATCATCTAGGGGGTTGTATCCTCCTTGCTAGTTGGTGTTAACTAAAGGTCAAGTGGATGCTTGACTAAATTGAGGTGTGAGTGCTCCTTGATTAGTTGGTTCTGAACTAAATTGAAGAAATACATTTATAAGATAGTAGTCCAAATTTTTATTCAATGGTTTTTGTCCCCCACGAGGGTTTACCGCATAATCTCTTGTGTTATCTTGTGATGTACTTGTGTAATTGTTTGCTTACTAATTGATCTATTATGTATGCTTCATTAAATGGTATTTAGAATTGAATATGCATTGTTGAGAAATTGATGCACCTCGCCCACTCTCTTAGTATCTACTTACAATAATTGGTATCAGATATAGACATTTTTAAGGAGTATTGATAGCCTATAAGTGATCTTAACTAGATTAAAGTGTGATAAGGATAATGTTCATCTTCTTTGTAGTACTAGATAAGTTTGTGAAGGTCATGGTTGAGGTCTGCATAGAGGTATGCATTATGGTGTTAACAAGGTTGAAGAATAAGGATTATTTTGAATATAAGTCCAATATAAAACCTATTTTGATATTAAAAATGACATTGAATACATGTTGAAATATATTCCTATTTATATTAGGTCTCCATGAGACCTAATGAGGATATGAGAAGTAAGGTTGCATGGATAAATAGGTCAAGTTGAAGTTGACATTTGGTTAATAGGTTTTTATCTTATGAACTCAAAAAGAGTGTATGTGGATTAGAAATAATAATTGTTTTATAAGTTTTGGATCTTGTTATTCGCTTATTATTATTCTTTCTTATGAAATGAAAGATATTTGATAGTATGTTTTTACGCAAGAAATTTATCTTGAAAGTTGAATGTGTGGAGATTTTTATTGTTGGTAGACAATGAGTTTTTGGTAAGTTATTATTTGTACTTAGGTACTCAATAATATTTTTATAATTGATTTTAAATGTTCTTTAAGTCTTGAATCTTTTTTAGGTACCTTGTGAGTGATTAGATTGTTCTTAGGATTGCAGATCCAACTCAAGAGGTAAAAGGCAGTGTTTTGAGGGTTTATAGATGAGTTGAGATTAAAAAACCTAAGAGTTTTGTTATAAGGTAAATAAGTTAATTATTTAAATTTATAATTTAGTACATGTCATAGAATTGGAGTGAAATATTTCCTTCTAAAGATGCTATAGTTTTAAGTTTTCATATCAGGGTTCTGAGTGTGTATTTGAGAAGGTTGAAGAATGTTGTTTTATGAGTTGATTTATTGTGTTGAGATATTCATTGATATATTGATGACCTGATTCATAAATGAGTTTTTTATCCTAATTTTTAAAATACATGAAGATATTAAGTTATTTGAAGAGTGACAGTGACTAGAATATGACACATTTTTCTAATTTTCTTAAGCAGGGTTTTATGTGTGCATAAAAAGTTGATTCTTTAAATGAATCTGAAGAATAACATAAATTTTTAGTGTACTATATAAACATGAAGATGAAATTTAGGTCATAGATGATTAAAACACATTTTTTAATAATTTTTATTTTATCTAAAGGATTCAAATTTATGTCAAAGCTCTGTGATAGTGTATAAGGTCTAATAGACCTAATATGATTGATTATTGACTGAGAATGTATTTTGCAGTGGTATGAGTCTTAATGGCTTGTGTTATTTGGAAATTATAAATTTTATGTATGAAGAGTTGCTTTACCATGTTATGAATTTTTTCAAGCCTACTTAAAGTGGTTAAATTGATCCATGAGGATAGAGGTAAGTAAGAAGGAGTGGGTCCATGTTGATTAGGTCTCCATGAGATATATTGGTAACATAAGGGATAATGGTTCCTTCATAATGATAGTGAATGATTATAAGTTACCTAAATCATTAGGAGGATTATGATGGTTTTCAATGAAGTATTTGACATGGTTTATTACCTTGGTGAGGGCAGTATGGGCCATTAATTCTTATCATTGGTTCCTTGAAGAGAATTGTTAAATATGACATGATCTAAGTGAAACCTATAGTGAGGGGGAGCATATGTGAGTTGTTATAACTTCATGTTTTAATCATGATGTAGATGTGGAGAAGTCTGATATAGATATGAACTCAAGAGACTAGTCATAAAAATTTGATATGATGACTTCATCAAACCAAGTCACATCTTTTGAAAATGCATTAAATATTCATGTATGGACAAAGGAAGCTTGTGATCTCTAAAATTAAATAGGTCCAAGGATCAGGTAAGCAAGAGGTAGTGACAATACAAAGACAAGGTGCCCAATATAATAACAATAAGGTACAAGTTTGGTATATATATAAGATGATCAAGATGTTTATTTCAAAGGGGGAGTAATTATTCATCCATATGCATGAAAGGTATGTGAGTATTAAAGTATATTTGAATGCATGCATGATGTTAGGGGGAGCTTAATTTTTGTTTAGTCCACTTTGTCATTAATGGAAAAGGGGGAGAAGGAGAAATATAGGTTGCCATCAATGATAAAGGGGGATATTATTGTTAAAAGTATTGTCATTTATGTCATATGTAATAACAAAGTGGTGATTGACGAAGGATGATATCATGAAGTGATAAGAAGGCCTTGTGTGCTTGATAAGTGATCCATGTGATTTGAGTTGTCTTTACAAATGGATAATGATATGATAATATTTTGAGATGTTATCAAGTGTTTCAAGATTCTTTATGAGCTATATGAGTGGTCTTCTAGAAGCTCAAGGTGGTTTGCCAAAATGAATGCTTTAAGCATGGAATGTCTATTCTAGTATAAGAAAGAACAAGCTTGGTAGCCTATTGAGGCAAAAATCACATGACCTATTTGAACATGGATGGTATATTTACATCATGGAATTAATTCATATGACATGTTATTGATGGTTTGATATTAATACATGAGGTTTCCAAGTTTTTCAATATTTAATTTTGACTAATGTTTCTAGACCTAATGTGCATAGTGATCTAGTGAGGTTTAAACGAAGTGTCAAAGTGATTTTTCAAGTTGGTATAGAACATGAAATCATTAAATTAGGTTTGAATAGGTGATTCAAAGGTGTGTCCCAAGTTTTAGGTCCTAAGGAGAAAGAGAAAGTAAGATATCATGTTGGATGGTCTCTAATGCATGTAGAACAAAGGTTTCCAAGCTTGAAAAGGAAGTTTAGATGCTCATTGAAATGTTTAGACTTTTCATGGTGACCAAATACTTCTGGGAGAGATTTAAAATGGTCCTTAGAAGCTTTTAGAAGCATTTTTTAGAGAAACCAAGCCCTCAGTTTTATGAACAAATGTTAATAAGGTAAAGAGGTTATTGTGCCTTTAAACCCTCATAGTGGAGTGATTAGAAAGGTGTGAATAGTTTTGGCCCAAAATATATTTTTTGATCAATTTTGATGATTTTACATTGTATATTACTCTTCTAGGTACCTCCAATTGGTAGTGGTGTGTTATGGAAGTGAGAAGAAGGTACAACAAAGTGATTATTTCTAAATATTTTATTATTATAGGTAGGGTTGATTGAGTCAACACATGTAATTTGATGGAGGTTGAAGTAAAATAATTGTTATTAGGACCAATGGAGTTATTTTGGAAATATATGTTCTCTATGTCAATCATTTTTTTCTATCAGATTGACCTATCGCTAATATGCTAGATAGTGAAAATATAGGAAGAGACCAAGCAGAGTGAAAAAGTGATTATGGATGAGTTCTAGGTTACTAGGTATGGATAAAATTATTTGGGGTACTTTTTTAATACATATTCCTCAATTCATATTTTATGGTAATCATTTTTTGTGCTCATACATAGGCTATAAGGTGTCCACAAAGTGACTTGTTTGAGTAAGATGAATAGTGAAGGTGTGTGTTCCAAAAGTTGATCCATATGTTTCATATTTATTATTATACCTCCATATATTTGTGACTATATTTCATATTAGGATGATTTATGATCACATTAATTAATTTTAATATCAAGGAAGAGTCTTTACAGGTGTTAGGAGTCATGTTCACTATGACTATGTTTTTGAGCCAAATTGATAGTTCCAGGTGTGTTAAGGTAAGTGAAGTATTTGAGGTCCCTTGATAAGAGGTGATGAATAAAATGGACCTTTTGTTATGTTTTTAGACTTAAATGAATTATAAAATAATTTTTGAAAGTAGAGAGATAGTTTTAGGAGTTGAATTTTCAAATCCAAAAGGCTTGTCTAGCTATGTATGCATAGTGTGAGAGTGGTCTAAAAGATTGGTCTATTATACCAAAGATTGATTCTAAGATAAGAGATATCACTTATAAAAAATTATATGGAGACCTTATATGAACCATTTATGTGTATTATATTTCATTATTAGTGTTATATCAAGTGAAAATAATAATTTGTTCATGACTATACATTTGAAGGCTATAAGTAGTCTAAGTATTCAGTTTAAAGAAGTGAGGTTGAAGTTATTGGACTTGAGTTGAGGAAAAAATGATTTTGAATATGTCAATTAATTATAAAAGGTTCATGATAAGTCATTTGAAGTTTTTTTGTGTTCATATTCAAGTTTTGAGAGATAAGATGCCTAACTATATTTTGACTATGTTTGACTAGAACTGAGTGACACTATTATAGAGGTGATTTTGTATGAGTGAAGCCTATGTAAAGGATTCCAATAAACATGGAGAGGTTTATCAAGTCATAAATGATCTATTAATGTGGGTTTTAAGTATAATAACTAAGAAAGGGGGGTGAATCAATGAGCCTAGATATTTAAACTTTAAATCCAATCCTTTTAATCTCTTAATCAATACATACATACATTTATGAGGCATACACATCATTCATATAAATTAACAATAAAGACAATGCAAGATCAAGAATATAATACATGACATACATGGGAAAACATCTTGGGGGATAAAACCCACTAGAACCTGTAATTGGACTATTGTCCTATAATAACAATAACTAATCTAGACCAACTACAAATTATTAACTATAATCCCTATCTAGTGAGACTATAATTCTACAAGGTGCTATAAAAAATATCTAACTAATTTGTAACAACACATATAATTTTAGAAAGTTTCACCTTGCAAGGAGGCTATAACCACCTTAGATGTTGAGCTTACACAATAACACTTATGATCACATCCACCTATGAAATAATGTCTTCTATACCTAATGATGGACCTCTGATTATCACTCTTCACCTTCATTCATACTCAATATATAAGATCACTATTATGCAAAAGAGATTTATGACCTATAGGTCATATAAATAGTCCTTAATTTTTTCTAATATACAACTCATCCATAGGGCACTCTACCCCTCTTTTTCTCCATAATTCACACACACAAGCCTCTTTCAATTCTCTTACATGTCTCTCACTCAAATCTAGAAACTATCATTTTTAGTTTCACTATTAATAGAGAAAACATGATAATCACTACCTTGGTCAACCATTAGGCATGAATTAATCCTTAATTCATCTCTTGCATCAAGACATGACTCAATAAAATATTCATAGGTTGGTAATAACATCTATGGGTCACCCTTAAGGAACCACACCTTTCAATTAGGCCCTTGTATCCTTTATAGGTCTCGTGTGAACCCATTCACTCTTATAACACTTCATAGAACAAAACAAGAAAAAAAAAACACTACCAAAATAATTGACCCATTCTATATGACTATAATTCCCCATTAATATACAAAAGTCAATATATTACCCTTCTGCTTAAGCATAATTTACTCAAACAACATTCTATGCACACAATCACCATGAATGAATACATAGTCAACCTATAAACCTTTATTCATAATACATATAATTGATCAGACCTTAAAAATGGACACATACCATCCTCATGTAGTTTACAACACTCCCCAATATCTAATTCACCATAAAACATCTAAACAAATTTACATAAACCCAATCACTCTTTTTGGGTCACTTATAGAATAAGCATGAACACATATTCAAGTTTAAACTTTAATATATTTTACTATAAAAACTAAAGTATATTCAAATTATATTTATTATATGAACCATGGAGTTATCTACCACTTTTATTTTTACACCATGAATAAATTCCTCATAGATCAAAAGATATGGTCCAAAAAGCATAGATTCATTTTTCCCTTTGTTAATTTCAATTATTTTTAAAAAATATTAATAGTTGAACATTAAACATTATGCTCACATCTTGTGTCCTTTCTACTTAGATTAAACATGCACCATTGATATTCTTCAAGATTTAATGCATAGAGTGCCAATACAAAATGTTAAACCTTAAACATGTTGACCTCATCTCATGTACTTTTGCAGCTTTGACCTCATTCAATTTATCAATCTCATATATGTATCTTGGTATTTAAAAAAGATAAAATACTTTCACTTTGACCTCTTTAATTTAATATGCACAATTTATCTCTATTTTTATGATCACCCACTCATCGTTGATCCTTGGAAGAAGATCAATCTTTATCTCTATTCAACATTAAGCATTGAACACTTGGAAGAACCTCATTGCTTATTTATTTATATGAAGAACTTGCTCCATATATGTTTTTCACACTTTAAAACATGCAAATTTTAACATATCTAAATTTGACTATGGGAACCTTGCTTATTTGCCTAAAAGGCCAAATTTGCATAGTCATATCTTTTACCTCACTCACTCGCATCTTCTCAAATTTGGATCATATAATCTCCTCACATAGTAGAATATAACTATGTGATACACTATTCCTATAAATCTCACACATGTGAGAAATAATTGTATTAAAATGCTCACTCAATTTTTTCTACCATAGAGCCAACTATGTTAAAAAGTTTTCTAGAAGGCCAACTTTGAAAATGCATATCTTTTTCCATGCTTTGGTGCTTGACCTAAAAATTAGAGAAAATAGACTAGGCACAAAACTTAATAAATAAATATGATAATCTTATTTTGAAACATCCACATGTGTGAGATATTCCACCATCAAAATTATTACTTAGCTCTTCTTGCCTCATGCAAATTTATCTAAGTATGGGAAAACATTGTCAAAATGCTTGGGAACCCTACTTTATAATTGTATATATTTTTATGAACTTAGGTTCATGACCTAATATTTTGTGAATAAGAACTAGGAAAAATAATAAAAAAACCCATGTGACCATTTCCTCCTAACTCATCCAAACATGGCAATGGTGATATCATCAAAATGCCTACTCAAATTTTATTCCACTAGACCCAAACTATCTAGATGAAAACTATGGACTACCAGATGAATTCCAATTATGCACACAAGATCTCAAATGTCATAAAACATACTAGTGACCTTTTTTCCATGATCAATACTACATACTCATCCTCAAATAACTCTAACCATGAAAGAATATAAGATCAACCAATAATACTTCAAGCATACTAGGACAATCACATTACATAATTTGTGATTGTTACATAGACTATGAAGGCACTTCATCCACTTTATAGGAAACCTCCATAACATCACCATGATATAATTGATAAATTTATAACAATATCCCCCTTTGTCATTGATATCAACAATACATCATATAGTAATATACAACTCACCTTCTCTCTCCAAGCACTCTCATAACAAGAAATTTTTCTCCCTTTGACACAATGAGAAAGTGGGCACAATATGATCCTAAGGATATGAAAATACCATCAACATGAGAGGACCACCTTAAAGAGATGATACAAGCTCCCCCTTACCTTGATCTTATTTTTTTTCCTTGACAATTTCCTCTTGCTCCATGCTAACACTTTCTTCCTTCGAGCACTTCAACTAATGAAGAAAGAACACATAAAACCATTCAAATCTAATAGAACACATTAATAAACATCATAGAGGGAGTCCCAATAATAAATTTGAGCCACTGTACCTTTTGATAATATTCAAATCTCTACACACCATGAATAACTACCACATATGCTAAATAGTGTCATGTCCCCTTTTGAGTTGACATGTTCAGAGTTGAGGATTAGCCTATTATGTGACCTTCGTAGGCTGATGGGATGGATAGAGGGTCTTGATGGAGCTGGGCTTGTTTTTTTTTTGGGTTTTTTTGGATATGAATTAAGGGAGATATTAATATTTGATTGATTTAATCAAATATTAATTATTTGGTCTCATTAATAATTAATTATTAATTAGTTGGTCTAATTTTAAGACCCTAATTCTAATTTAAGAATTGGTCTAATTTTAGGACCCAAGTTCTAATTTGAGGAATTCTAATTTAAGAAACCCAAGTTCTAATTTGAGGAAATCTAATTTTAGCAAGCACACCTTTGGAGGGTATAAGGGTTTCTCATGGGAGAGAGTTTGGATTAGCCATTGATTATTGATTATTGATTTTGAAGAATTCTTCTGTGAAGACTGAGCCAAGGGTTCCAGGATTCCATTGAAGTGGAGAATGTCAACTCTTCATTGTGTGCAATTTAGAGGCTGTGAGATATCAGCTGATTTATTGCCAAATTGAGAGATAGCTTCATACAAAAGTTATCACAGAGGTATACAGATTTGAGAGATAGCTTCACACAGAAGTTATCACAGTATTTCAGGTATTTATTTATTTAGTTTTTGATCCAATAAATTATACAGATATAGATCTTCTGTATTAGAATCATATATTCTTGAGATCAGGTTGTTCAACTATCAGGGGTTGAAAATAGATAGGTTGTGCTTGATTGGTGGCCGTACTAAGTCTATACATGTCCGTACAGATCCGCTCAGACACTCACCTTGGCAAATAGAGATCCCCAGTGACTGACATCAGCCGATTAAAGACTGACGTCAATAGAGAAGGACCTACAGTGACCGACGTTGGTAGAATATCGACCGACGCCGGTGACTGTGTGTTCAACACAGCAGGCTAAGACTTCCAGATTCAGGGTCAATCTATAGATTTGCAAAAGCACAGGGTTTCAAGATAGAATATTTCACATTATTTGATTTGTATGACAAAGACTCAATTGTGTAGTCATTTATAAGAACAAGTGATAAGATCTTTTATTTGCTATTGAGAGATTATATTATGAGTTATTTATTCATATTTGAAATTATTTTGGCAAAAAGTGTATCTTTGTACAGAGCTATTTGTGTTTAGATATTCCCTACTGAAAGGGGACATCACAGTGGTATCAAAGCTTTTGCAGAAAAAAGGAGCCCATAAGTAAGGGACATTACAGTGGTATCAGAGCCAAATTCATGCCATCCTATTGGGCACATCAGAGCTAAATCCTACCATCCTGAGGGTTTGAAAAGCTTATGCAACCACAAGAGCTGGGGCCACATGGGTATAACACATGTAGTAGAGCTTTGCTCAAAGGTACCTAGTTGTTAGAACAGCAGCCGATTATCATGAGTGATAGATGTGAGGGTAGCCCACCCAGGGGCCACTTACATAATGATGATTTGGGTACCAGAGAAACTTATCATGAGATGACATAGGCATTACATGCACTAACTACTATGATAAGGAGGATGAACCCACCTGATAGATAGAATGGGGACCAAGGTGATAACATAGATGTTACGATTAATCAGAGACCCCAAAAGGCCCACTCCAGAACAACAGATAGACCTACATGTCCTACATTTGTGCAAGAAGAACCAGAAGTTCTAGCAGAGGACGAGGCAAGAAATTCCCCATTTGTAGATGTATACATGGCTACAAATGATGAGTGGGACTTATTACCTCCTCATGTTTAGGAGAGGATGACCTTTGATCGTTTTGTTAATCTGAGGAGAGAGCACTACAAATTGGCTAGATAGGACAGGAGACCTAGACACCAGAATAATGATCCTAAGCATGCTATGAGCAGGCTCACACTCGTGATGTTCGACAGTAGTGGTAAGGTCACAACGCAAGCCTAGGTTAGTAAGTTAGACACCTTTCTCACATTGCGTCCAATGGCCGAGGAAGATGCTATCAGATATGTGACACTACATCTTGAGGGAGTAGCTCACGATTGGTGGCACCACGGGATGGTGACACTCCATCATGATCAGATCACATCTTATTAGGAGTTTGTGGATAGGTTGGTGGAGCATTTTGACAGGAAGGACCCAGAGTCCTATTTTAGAGAGTTAGCTCAGTTGTGCCAGAGTGGGAGTTTAGAGTCTTACATTGGTGACTTCTAGAAGTTATCAGTCATGATTCCTAACATTTTAGAGCAGCGACTTGTAGTAATCTTCATGGAGGGATTGACAGAGCCATTGAGAGGTTGGATCAAAGCTTTTGATCCTCCTTCATTATAGGTAGCTATGAAGAAGGTGCGTAGTATGGAGATGGCAGCCCCATCCCATAAATTTAACTCCAAAGGTACTTCTTCATCTAGAGACCATAAGTGCTCCAATGTAGATACAGAGAGACCGGATTTCAACATAGATAAATCAGGTGTAAAGAATGATTTAAAGGCCAATCCAATAGCACCACCTTTGGATCATGAGGCACTTAACGATCTACGTAGAAAGAAGCTTTGCTTCTACTACAAAGGTCCATATGATAACTATCACGATTGTCCTTTGAGGCCTAAGGGCAAGGCAAATCATGTGATGTGGGCATATTACGAGGATTCAGATTCTGAGGATTCTGAACAGCATGATGGGTTTGAGGAGGTAGAGGCTTTAGAGCCTAAGGTAGGGGTAGATTTAGAGCTTCATATATAGGAGGCACGTCTATCGAAAATTCAGTCAGATGAGTCATTTAGACTTCGTGGAGTTTTAGCAGGGCAGAAGGTCATCACCCTTCTTGATACAGGAGCCACACATAATTTCATAGATGCTAGATTTGTGGAGAAATGTGGAATCACTAATGAATATTTTGAGGGCATTAGAGTTAAGGTAGCTGATGGTCACACTCTTAGGTGTGAGCGTATGATTAAAGACCTCCCATTGCGCTTGAACAACTATGAGTTCAAGGCTGATTATTATGTGGTGAACATGGGGGATATAGATTTAGTCTTGGGTATGAAGTGGCTTCATTCATTTGAGGAAGTTACTCTTTGTCTCAAGGACATGGAGGTTCACTTTGATGTTGATGGGAAGACACATATTCTTAAGGCAATACGGGGCAGTAGCTTCAGATATATGTTTTTTCATCGCATGGAGATGCTCATACGACATGACATGATAGAGTGTGATGATGAGTGCACATTGGCACCCACACAGGAGAGATATGAGGATGAGCTTGGTCTTGAGGTGAGTGCAGTTCAGGAGTTATCACATGTGGTAGGGACTCAGCTTTTTGTTACAATCGGGTCACAGGTTGATGATAATATGACTATTTCTAGCCTTCACAATCCAAATTTATATATTATTCAGGTAAAGAGTTTGCTTGAGTTGCTTTCTAATTTTCATTTATGGATTGGATGTTGGGGTGCTTATCTTAGTACTAGGGATGGACATGGCATGGAGTTTGCATTGATTGACAGCAAGGAAGATCATGACTACATTTGGGATCCAGGTGGATTGATGGGTGTATTAATCAGTGATTGCTTGAGGGCAAGCAATTTCAGGAGGGGCAGATTGTCATGTCCCCTTTTGAGTTGACATGTTCAGAGTTGAGGATTAGCTTATTATGTGACCTTCGTAGGCTGATGGGATGGATAGAGGGTCTTGATGGAGCTGAGCTTGTTTTTTGTTTGGGTTTTTTTGGATATGAATTAAGGGAGATATTAATATTTGATTGATTTAATCAAATATTAATTATTTGGTCTCATAAATAATTAATTATTAATTAGTTGGTCTAATTTTAAGACCCTAATTCTAATTTAAGAATTGGTCTAATTTTAGGACCCAAGTTCTAATTTGAGGAATTCTAATTTAAGAAACCCAAGTTCTAATTTGAGGAAATCTAATTTTAGCAAGCACACCTTTGGAGGGTACAAGGGTTTCTCATGGGAGAGAGTTTGGATTAGCCATTGATTATTGATTATTGATTTTGAAGAATTCTTCTGTGAAGACTGAGGCAAGGGTTCTAGGATTCCATTGTAGTGGAGAACATCAAATCTTCATTGTGTGCGATTTAGAGGCTGTGAGATATCAGCTAATTTATTGCCAAATTGAGAGATAGCTTCATATAGAAGTTATCACAGAGGTATATATATTTGAGAGATAGCTTCACATAGAAGTTATCACAGTATTTCAGGTATTTCTTTATTTAGTTTTTGATCTAATAAATTATACAGATATAGATCTTTTGTATTAGAATCATATATTCTTGAGATCAGGTTGTTTAACTATCAGGGGTTGAAAATAGATAGGTTGTGCTTGATTGGCAGCCATACTAAGTCCATACAAGTCCATACAGATCCGCTTAGACACTGACCTCAGCAGACAAAGATCCCCAGTGACTGACATCGGCCGATTGAAGACTGACATCGGTAGAGAAGAACCTACAGTGACCGACGTTGGCAGAATATCGATCGACACCAGTGACTGTGTGTTCAACACAATAGGCCGAGACTTCCAGATTCAGGGTTAATCTCTAGATTTGCAAAAGCATAAGGTTTCAAGATAGAATATTTCACGTTATTTGATTTGTATGATAGAGACTCAATTATGTAATCATTTAGAAGAACAAGTGATAAGATCTTTGATTTGCTATTGAGAGATTATATTGTGAGTTATTTATTCATATTTGAAATTATTTTGGCAAAAAGTGTATCTTTGTATAGAGCTATTTGTGTTTAGATATTCCCTACTAAAAGGGGACATCACAGTGGTATTAGAGCTTTTGTAGAAAAAAGGAGCCCCTAAGTAAGGGACATTACAAATAGCCTTCTCTCTCAAGCTACTACAAGGACCACCAACAGAACCTCATGCCACTCACCAAATATAAAACATGCTCTCAACCAACCTAAAAACACCCATTTTGATCCTATACTATATCTCTTTAAAAAATATTTAGAGAAAGATCATTAACTTATTTCTCCCCCTTAATGAAAGATCCCTTTCTAGATTTGGAGACACAAAATATATAGGTTCTTACAAGACAAAGATATAAATCTGATTGTTTGCATTTAGAGTATGCTGATACAAAAATATATTGCCCAAAATTACTTCAATAGTGAATAATAAAATATTACAACAATACTATAGAAAGTATAATGAAGCCCAAAGAACCAAGAACCTAGAAATATGCATAGATTTGGTCGCTGTGTCAAAAACACAGTCACTGACGTTGATTAGTTTGCCGACATCAGTCGATACACTACCATCATCGGTTGCTTGGTGGTGATCTCTACCTCCTGTGTCTGCCTACCTGCCGATGTCAGTCACTATTTGACCGATGTCGGTCACTGACCTACCGATGTCGGCCTCTGTATTGCCCTGTGGCCTACAACTGTGAATGGCCCTTCTTCACTTTTCTAAATCCACTGGTACGGCCTAGTACCGATCTGTGTAGATTCCGTACAACACTTGATCTGAAGATTTATATATATATTTCTAAATCAAATCTAATGATATAAATACCTAGAAACCTCTGTCTATGCTAAGCACTTGATATATCCAGTGAATGACCGCTGAAGCCCCAGATCTGATCAATAAGCATGATATGAATTCCACCACGAATCCACCCCTGAAAAGAGCTAGGTTTTCATCCAACTCTTCTCCAATCCGCTGAAGGTTTTTGTCCTTAGAGAAGCTTTGCAATAATGCATCAAATATTTTTAGCAATAAAAAGATATCCCAAATGCTTTGCCCTCAACTTCTTTTAAAGGCTCCCAGGAAACTTCTAGAAGAAGCTAAAATATTTATTTATTTTCCCATTTTAATTAAAATTAATTAATTAAAGTCATCCTTTTGAAGTAATATTAATTTTGGACAACTTAAATTAATTAAATCACTTTCTCAAAATTTTGGGGACATTACAGTCCTCCCTTCCTGGAGATTGCTTGTCCTCAAGCAATTCACCCCTGATAACCAACACCAACTTCCAGGATCCCATATCATTCTCAAAAATTTGCAAACTCTACTATCTGAAACATTATGCTAGAAAATATCTGTGAATAAATTCTCCTTATTTCTCCTAAAGACTAGTGTGATAATTCTAAATATGTATTTAACAAACTCACCATCACATACCTTAGTCTTTGCAAAAGACTGCTGTGCTACTCTGATTATCATGCTTTCCAATTCCCCATAGGGATGATGACTCATAATTGGGAGTGAAAATGTGATAGAATCATTTACCTCATCACTCATAAAATGAGTCTCCATCATGCGAGATGACATCTCCTTAGATCCGTCATCTAGCACTGCCCTCTAGATAGTCTTCTTTCCCCCAGAAAGGAACTCCAACTCCAAATGTGTCTGTACCTGCTCAACACTCTCCATGCTATCTTCAATATCAGTGTCGGGTACTTCCTCTGACTGAAACTACAACTCCTATAGATCTTGTTGTAAACCATCACAAGATGATCCTATTGTGACTCCTATTTGTCTCTCCATGTTGGAGAGATTGACCTTCACTTTTTTATTTTGAAGATGTTGTCTTGCATTGGCAGCCACTAATCTAGCCTCTTTGGCTTTTTGCAACCATTATTCATTAAGGTTTTTGGACCTCTTTACCTCTTCACTGCCAAAATATACAAAATCAGTCATCTTATTCAGATGAATAGCATTCATGGAATCACCATGATAGGATGAAGCAATGCTAGACTCATCACAAGAAACCATATCTTCATGTAGTTGTTCTAATGTAACTGGTCTGTCTTCACCCATCACGTGCTCTTCTTTTCCTTCATTTCCTTGTCCCTCAATCATATGCACAACACATGATTCTTGCCTATCCAAAGAGGCTACAATAGAAGATTGGTGTCTATGCTAACTTCCCACCACAAATACTGATCTGCTCGGTATGCCTCTATGTCTAATCACCTCCAACCACTCCAAGGAATCCTGTAATTGGTCTAAGGCTTGAACAATCATGTGATGAGTAGTGATGAGAGTTTTCATCATTTTTATCTCTTCATTAGGCTTGGGCCACTTTGATTTCTCTTTTGGAGGGATGTTGGGTTGTGTAAGCCCAAACAATTTGTAGAGTTTTCCCATTGTGAAACAATTTGTTAACAAAATAATTTCATGAGGAATTCCACAACACAAAACCACACAGGCTGGCAGGATGCACAGCTCTAATACCACTGAAAGATCCCTTTCTAGATTTGGAGACACAAAATATATAGGTTCTTACAAGACAAAGATATAAATCTGATTGTTTACATTTAGAGTATGCTGATACAAAAATATATTGCCTAGATTTGCTTCAATAGTGAATAATAAAATATTACAACAATACTATAGAAAGTATAATGAAGCCCAAAGAACCAAGAACTTGGAAATATGCACAGATCTGGTCGCTGTGTCAAAAACACAGTTGCTGATGTCAGTTATTCTACTGACGTCGATCAATACACTACCGTCATCAGTTGCCTGGTTGTGATCTCTGCCTCCTATGTCTGCCTACCTGCCGATGTCAGTCACTATTCGGCCGATGTTAGTCTAACTACCGATGTCGGTCACTGACCTGCCGATGTCAGCCTCTGTACTGCCCTGCAGCCTGTAACTACGAATGACCCTTCTTCACTTTTCTAAATCCACTAGTACGGCCTGGTACTGATCTATGTAGATTCTATACAGCACCTAATCTAAAGATTTATATATATTTTTCTAAATCAAATCTAATGATATAAATACCTGGAAACCTCTGTATATGTTGAGAACTTGATATATCCAGTGAATGACCGTTGAAGCCCTAGATCTGATCAATAAGCATGATATGAATTCCGTCACGAATCCACCCCTAGAAAGAGCTA
Organism: Torreya grandis; assembly: GCA_037957365.1. NCBI lineage: Eukaryota > Viridiplantae > Streptophyta > Pinopsida > Cupressales > Taxaceae > Torreya > Torreya grandis. Next base: position 2,205,372 of record JARHVA010002137.1, on the reverse strand, counting down.
GGTTTTCATCCAACTCTTCTCTAATCTGCTGAAGGTTTTCATCCTCAGAGAAGCTTTGAAATAATTCATCAAATATTTTTAGCAACAAAAAGATATCCCAAATGCTTTGCCCTCAACTTCTTTTAAAGGCTCCCAGGAAACTTCTAGAAGAAGCTAAAATATTTATTTATTTTCCCATTTTAATTAAAATTAATTAATTAAAGTCATCCTTTTGAAGTAATATTAATTTTGGACAACTTAAATTAATTAAATCACTTTCTCAAAATTTTGGGGACATTACACTTAACTAAATACCTTTTATTGATTAATAGAGAACTAAATGACACCTAAGGTTTCTCTTAGATAATCAATAGTAGATTTTGATAATGGTTTGGTCATAATATATGCACATTGCTCGTTTATAAGCACATGCTCCAAATTAGCACATTGATTAATCACTTGTTATCTCAAGAAATAATATCTAATAGGAATGTGTTTAGTTTTTGAGTGCATAACATGATTCTTTGAGATACTAATTGCACTAGTATTTTCACAATAAATAAGATAAGGTCTATTTTGTCTTACCTTATAATCCTCTAAATTTTATTTCATCCACATGAATTTTGAGCAACAAGAGGTAGCTATTATATACTCAAATTATGAATTTGATAGAGACACTAAGTCTTACTTCTTGCTTAGCCAAGACACCAAGAATTCTCCCATGAAGAAGACCCCAACACTGGTACTTCTCCTATCATCCACACAAGCTACCCAATCAGCATTAGTATATGATTTCAAAGAGAATTATTTACTCTTAGGATACCATAAACTATAGTCTATGGTGCCTTTGAGATATCTCAAGATCCTTTTTATTTCTTTAAAGTGGGATTATCTAGGGTCATATTAAAACCTTCCTACAAGACATACTATTGCATGATCTTAGGCCTAGATGCAGTAGAGTACACAATAATCCCAATCATGGATCTATATAGAGTTTGATCACCTTTTGGTGATCCATCTAGTTTACTTAACTTGCATCTTATGATCATTGGATTACCCATTGGCTTACAATCCATCATGTCAAAATTACTTAGCATATCCTTGATGTATTTATTTTGTGAAATGAATATCCTTACATCAAGTTGATTAATCTATAATCCTAATAAGAAACATAGTTCTCCCAACATTGACATTTTAAAATTAGTCTTCATAGTATCTACAATTTCTCTACTCATTTTATCATTATTAGATCCAAAAACTATGTCATCAACATATACAACAACTATCAATTTATGATTACCTTCTATCTTAAAGTACAAATTACTATCATCTACCCCATTTTTAAAACCTTGACTTAAAAGATACTTATCTAGCCTATCATACCAAGCTCTAGGAGATTGTTTAGGACCATATAGAGCCTTCTTCAATTTACACACAAAATCTTGATTACTTGACATGAATTATCCTTCATGTAACTCAATGTATACTTCTTCTAAGTTTCCATTAAAGAATATAGATCTCACATCCATTTGATATACCTTAAAATCTTTGAAACATGTATATGCCAAAACAATTCTAATTACTTCCATCCTTGCCGCAAGAAAAAGAAGTCTCATCAAAATCCATTCCTTAAACCTGAGCATATCCTTTACACACCAATCTATCCTTGTTCTTTGTAACCTATCCTTTCTCATTCATCTTGTTTTTGAAAACCCATTTGATACCTATCACATTTTTATCTTTTGGTCTAAGAACTAACTCCCATGTTTCATTCCTTTCTATTTGATCAATTTATTCATGCATTACATCATTCTAACTTTCATATTTGCTAGCTTCCATAAATGTTTTCAGTTCAATCATGGATAACAGAGATGAGTCTTGCTGATTTTAATTGATAAACATTTTCCTTCCAGTCTGCAACCTTGTACCAACATTTTCACTAATTTGAGAGATTGGTTTATCTTTCTAAATTATTCTATATGGACTTTATAATATTGTCTTCCTTCCTCCTCTTCATCTTTATCATCTATTTTAATGGATAACTTATCATTATTCACAACAGAATTATAAATTGAGTCACTTATCTTCACTTTTGTCTTCTTAACTCTACTTGTCTCATCTACACTTACATTTCAAATTTCAAAAATGTTGTGAAGTCTCTTTTGACACACCTATAAGTAGTATTGATATAATATTAACCTAAGAAGATGACCTCATCAGACCTTGAATCAAATTTTTCCAAGATTCTCTTCATCTCTTTTGATGAAGCACCTACTCCTAAACACTATGAAATGTTTGACATTAGCCACTCTATTCTTCCATAAATCATAAGAAGTCTTATTACCATTTAATCTAATTTAAAACATGTTTAACATGTAAATAGAATTGTTGGATGCCTCTTCCCAATAGCCATATAATAATTTTTCATCTTGAATCATGGTTCTACCCATCTCAACAATAGTCATATTCTTCCTTTCAACCACACCATTCTTTTGTGGTGTTCTAGTAGTAGAATATTATCTTTTGATCCCATGTTCTTCACAAAAATAATCTAAATTAAGAGACAAAAACTCACCTCCTCCATATAATATCACATAATTGATATTTAAACCTTTATCATTTTCTACAAGATATTTGAATGCCAATTTTTTTGTAAAAGCTTCTAATTCTTCTTTAAGAAAGAATATCCAAGTCAACCTAGTAAAATCATCAATGAGAATCATGAAGTAGATATTACCTTGAATATTTTGAGTTCTCACAGGTCCACATAGATGAATGTGGATCAACTCTAATGGATATATATTGGAGAACTCCTTGGTTTTGTATCTTTTCTTGGTTTGATTCCTATGAAGACATGCATTGCAAAGAGAATGAGGAATCTTATAAATCTTAGGCATATGCCTTACCAACCCCCTTGAAATATTTTTTATCATATTATAAAAATTTATATGTCCAAGACTTTTATGCCAAAGCTGACATTATTCCAATTGACTTATGAATCATTCTTCCTTCTTGGATTCATGGAATACATATATGTTTTTATTTGTTTTATCAACATTTGCAATTAATATACAAAATATTGCCTTTTTTATTTCACATATATCATCATGAAAATTTAAAACATTTCCTTGTTTACACATTTGGGTCAAACTTAAAATATTTTGTTTCAAACCTTATACATATAAGACATTCTCAATCTTAGTATGACCATTGTCCAGACTCATTGTACCTTTGTTGATTATGTTATCAAATTTTTTATCACCAAATCTAACTACACTTGGGTTAATCTTTTTGAGAGAGATAAACTTGCACTTGTCTCCTAGCATATGATTTGAGCATCCACTATCTATAAACCATCTCTTATTCTCATATTCTAGAGTATGCAAGGCTACTTGAACAAATAATTACTCTTCCTTTGCTGATCTACTTGGATTTTTATTTTTTCTTATTTAGACTTAGTCTCCTTTAACCATTTGATAGTGTCAATGACTTTTATATCATTTTCCCAGAAAGATATTTTGTATTTTTAGCTATATGACCTTGTTGGTTATAATTGTAGCATATGAGATGATTTTTTATCTCTAGTGAGAGAGTTCAGTCTCTATATCTATGACCAAAATGATTATATGAGAAGAAATACCCATTGAAGACACTATTCATATTTGAAGTCATTTTTCCTTAAACATTACTAATCCATGAATTTTCATTCTTGACCCTTTTTGTGGATATGGAATCACTTTTGTCCTTTGATAAGAGTACATATGATTACTTCCTGACATCACTTTCCTATTGTTTCATTCTTTGATTGATGTTGTTATTCATCATGACCTACAGATTCTTGATTGTTGCCTCTAGATTTTTCACATGTGTCTTCACTTTATTAACTTTTTATAAATAATAAACCATATCATCTTGAAGACAAGATATAACCTCTTTTTCAACCATTATACCTTTGATCACCTTTAAGTGGTTAAACTGTATCCAAAGGACTTGCTCTGATACCAATTATTAGAGGTATAATCACTGAGTAGGGGGTAAATCAATGATCTTATATATTTAAAATTTATTTCCAATCCTTTCAAACTCTTAATGAATCAATACATACATTTAGGAGGCATACACATCATTCATACCAATGAATAATAAAGATAATGCAAGATCAAGCATGTAACACATGACATATGTGGGAAACCCTCTTATGGAGAAAACCCACAAGAACATAAAATTATACTACCATCCGATAATAACAAGAACAAATTTACACTACTTTCAACTAATTAAGGAACTACAATCCCTATTTAATGAAACTACAATCACATAAGGTACTAAAACACCTATCTAGGTGAGCTACAATGATAACCAAACTTTCAACAAGTTTTACCTTGCAAGGAGGATAAAACCACCTTAGATGATGATATTCCATGACAAAACCTATAAACACATACATCTATGAAGTGATATATTCTATACCTAATGATGGACCTTTGATTATCACTCTTCACCTTTACTCATACTCAATTTGTAATAGTACTATTATACCAAAAAAATTATGACCTATAGGTCATATAAATAGTCCTCAATATAATATTATCTACAACTCATCCACATGGAAATGTACCCCTCATTCATTCCACAATTCACACACACAAGCCTCTCTCAAATATCTTACACATCTCACTCAAGTCTAGAAACCATCATCTTGGGTTTCATTATTTATAGAGAAAACATGATAATCACTACCTTGGTTGGCCATTCGGAATTATTAAATCCTTAAGGTATATATTACATCAAGATGTAACTCAATACAATCTTCATAGGTTGGCCATAGAATCTATGGGTCACCCTTAAGGAACTACACCTTTCACTTAGGCCCTTGTAGCCCTTAAAAGTCTCATGTAAACCCATTCATTCCTTTAGCACATAATGAAACAAAACAAGAACACAAAACCACTAACAAAATAATGGACCCATTCCATATGATCTATAGGTCTCCCTTAAGATCCAAGAACCAACATAGTACCCTTCTACTTAAGCACAATTTGCTCAAACAACATTATATGCACATAGTAACCATGAACGAATATATAGTTAACTTATAAACCTTTTTTCATATTGCATACAATAGGTAAAACCTAAAAAATGAACATAGATCATCCTTATGGAGTCTAAAACACTCCTAAATAACTAATTCACCATGAAACATCTAAACAACATCTACATAAGCTCAATCACTCTTCTTGGGTCACTTGTAGAACAAGCACAAACACGTAGTTAAATTTCAACCTTAATATATATTACTATACACACTTATATATCTTAAAATTAGGTTCATTAGATACACCATGTAGTCCTCTACCACTTTTATTTTCACACCATGAATAAATTTTTCTTGAATCAAAAGATTTGGTCTAAAAACCATAGACTAGTTTTTCCCTTTGTTAAATTCAAATATTAACAAACAATTAGTCATAGTTAAACCTCAAACACTATGTTTGAGTATCATGTCCTCACTACTTATACTAAACATGCACCATCAATATTATCTGATCTTTAATACATAAATAACCAATACCAAATGTTAAACATTGAACATGTAGACCTCATCTCATGCAGTCTTTAAGCTTTGACCTCATTCACTCCATCGATTTCCTATGTGTAGCTTGGTCTTTAACAAAGCTAAAAAACTATCACTTTGACCTCTTTAATTTAATACACACTGTTGATCTCTATCAGTACAATCACCCACTCACTATTGATCTTTGGAATAAACTTCTTGGAGAAACACTCAACATTAAATGCTTAGCACCATCTCATTTATTCCTAGCTTCTTGGAGAAACACACTATGTCGATGTTGATAAAAAAATTAACATATGAAAATTTGACTATGGGAACCTTACATATCTACCTGGAAGGCCAACTCTACATAGTCATATCTTTTACCTCACTCACTCGCATGATCTCAAATTTAGACCATATGATCTCACATAGGAGAATACAACCATATAACACACTACTCATAGAACACTCACACATGTGACATATAATTAAATTAAATTATCACTCATATTTTTATACAACATATCTAAATATGTCAAAAACTTGTCTATAAGGCCAACTTTGAACATGCATATCTTTTACCACTCTTTGGTACTTGACCTAAAACTTAGCAAAAATAAACTAGGCAAAAAATTAAACAAACCCATATGATCATATTTTTTTGAAATGTTTACACATTATATATATTCCACCATCAAAATTCTTACTTGATTCTCCTTGCCTCATGTAAATTTGGCTAAGTATGGGAAAATACTATCAAAATGCCTAGGATCCCAACTTTGCACTTTCATATATTTCAACTTGCTTAGGGGCATGACCTAATATTTAGTATATAATAACCAAGAACAACTCTAAGAAAACCCATGTGAACATTTCCTCCTGACTCATCCACATGTGGCAATGGTGATGTCAACAAAATGCCAACTTAGGTTTTTTGTCACTAGATCCAAATTGTCTAGATGAAAACTATCGACCACCAAATGAATTACACTTATGAAAATAAGCAATAAAAGATTATAAAATATATAAGGGATCTTTTTCACATGATAAATAATCCATACTCATCCTTGAACAAATATAATCATGCCAAAATAGAAGATCAACTAATCATACTTCAAACATACTAAGACAAGCACATTGTAGACTTTGTCATTATCACATTGACTATCAAGGAACTTCATCCACTCACCATGACACCTATATGACATCACCACGAAATAATTTAAAAATATCCAATAATGTGTTTTGTTAAGTGGGTTATTTGAGAAAAGTGATTGTATGCTTTAGTTCTAGAAGATAAACTTTTCTATGTTTCAAGGCCTAAATGGTGAGTAGGCTAAAATGTTTGGTTCAAGTGGTGAGTTGGATTTTTAAGTGGTATACACCTATTCAAGAGTGATAAAGGGTATATTTAAGGTAGGTTTTATGTTTTTTAAACATTGGTGGAAGCTGGATATGGGCCAAGGATTTCAAAGGTAATGTGTGTCTTGAAGAAGGGTTAATTTCATTAGGTCTATATTAGGTCTAGTTAAATTTTAGTCTATATAGGTTATAACTGGCCTATGGAGTGTCTATTTATCATATGTAACATGTATATTAACCTATTTTAAGATTAAAATGAGTGTGATAAATATCATGTCCAACCAAGGTGGTTTAGATGAAGAGTGTGGTATAAAAGTAAGGCCCAATTGGCCTATTTAGACTAGTTATAGGAGTGTGGACTTAAGCGAGGAGAAGAGATGAATCAAGGAATAGAGGTAGGTCATTAAGGACCATTAGAAAGTGAAGAGATTAAGTCATATTTATCTAATCAAGTTTATGTAGGTGGATACAAAAGTCATTAGACCTATTAATCTTGGAAGAGGCATATTGAACAAAGGAGCCTAAGTGTCTTATATGAGGTAGAGAGGTAGGTTTGCAAGTGTTAGAATAAGATAATTACATCATCAACTATTCCAAACATAAAATAATATGTGGATATAAATTTGGATGTGATTTATTTGGTTCTTGATCATCTAGGGGGTTTTAGCCTCCTTGATATTTGGTGCTAGCTAAAGGTTAAGTGGGTGATTGACTAAATTGAGGGGTTGGTGCTCGTTTATCAGTTGGTTCTGATATAAATTGAATAAATATCTTTATAGTAAAATATTCCAAAACTTGTTTTATTAGGGTTCATCCCACAAGAGGGTTTCCCACATAATCTCGTGTGTTATCTTGTGATGTACTTGTGTGATTATTTTCTTATGCATTTATCTATTATGTATGCTTCATGGAATGGTGTTTGGAATTGAATATGCATTGTTGAGAAATAGATTCACACCCCCCCCATTGTAGCTACTTCCAACACATCTTCCATTGATGTTGTTAATTAAGCTAATGGAATCTTCCCACTACATAATTAGGGTCATGAGATTTGAAAAAACATATAATAATAATAAAACCAATATATTGATTCATAAATATTACTCGTTAGCACATAAAAACTTAAATAAATATATAATTTATCATACATTAATTTAATCCATCAAATGAAGTGTAACGAATACATTTATCTAGTTTATTATATATAATAAAAAGAATCCAAAAATATTCTCAAACATACCATCTAGATATTATCTCATCAAAAATATTAGTTACTTATCATACCAAGTAACTCATAATTCTATTTCTCCACGAGATAACAATATGTTTCTATTTTTATAATTATAATTTATATTCCACATATAAAAATATCTAGTCTAAACATCATAATTGCTTATATTATTCTTTTAATTACAATATTTTAATGCTTATATCAATAACATTAAAATATAACTCAAACAATCAATTACACACCAAGGGTAATAATGTTTTTAAGCACAACACAACTATGTATGATATATATATATATATATATATATATATATATATATATATATATATATATATATATATATATATATATATATATATATATATATATATATATATATATGGTATAAAATGTTTAGATGTAATAAACAGTCCAAAATTTGTGTATTTATACCACATACATATATATTTCCTATAACATTTTTAATATAATACAATTATTTATCATATATGGAATATTGTAATTAGACATTTATTGTCCATGAATTATATTATTACATATACTATAATGTATACATCTAGTCCATAAAATATCCCCATATCCCCATTTAAGAAACTAAATAATTTCCCCACATTTTTACTTGTTTAAAACAAACATATAGATTTTCACAAAATCCAAAAGTAATATACAACTAATTATATGTACAATTTTTTTTTTAAAAATCTTAGTTCAGTAATTTTTCAATTTTCATAAAATCAAATGAATAAAATTAGTCTATGAACACATTCAAATATTCCCCATGTGGGCCATCCATATAACCATATGAAATAGTCTTAATGCCTCTGTTTAAATAATTCCTCATACTCAATCCCCTCAATCGATTATATTTAAAACTATCTGTTTTTAAAAGACTATTTGAAAATACATAGTCATCCTTATTTTAACACATTAAGATCATATAAAAACTTATGAAATCAATCACAAAATTGGGCTTGATCATCATATAAACCAAAACATAGTCCACATATAGTCATCCTCTTACTTGTACCCAGGTTCTTAAAAATGACTAACTAAATTCACACAATCATAGGAACATATATACACTCTACATAATTTATTTACACAATTTAATGGTATAGATATATTATGTAAACTCATAGGTGTTTTTTTTCCAATATAATAGAGTCTTAATCGTTATTTCACATATATAAGTATGTTCACAATGAATATAACTACCCTCCAAAAGGCCCAACAAATTTACAATGGAGTTTTATAATAAAATGTAAAGCACATGGTAAAATATCATAGATACACATAAACATATATTTAAACAATTAACATACACATAAATGTATATGTACATAGTCAATAATAGGATTTACATATAAATGTATATGAACTCAATACCACACAAATCCCTTTTTAAAACCAGTTCAAATACACATCTACACATATATTTATATATAAGTATATGTATAAATATATCCTATAGTTTTAACCATGTATAAACTTATATATCTATATCTTGATATATATCCACATACCCAATTCATATAACAAAATTACTCATTTACACCTAAAGACCAACAGTGTATACACAATCAAATGTTAACCACTGACTCAAGTTTCAAATCAAAATTTAAACACAAATGAGTATATACATATTATTTTAATAATACAATTAGAGCCATAAATATATATCCATCAAAGATAGTCATTATCTAATGTATAGAGATTTTTTGAACTAATAAAGAGTTTAAGCCTAGTTTCATAGAAGCTTATTAGTCCAGATATTACTATGGTTTAACACTCAACCCTAGATTTTCCTTAAGTTGAAGATGGGGTTTTATGGAATCCAATCCATCCATAGGGATCCATACTCCACTCAAAATCTCTATATTTAAAACATAAAAAACACATTTTACCAATACTTAGTTTGATACATTATTCACATAGGAATTGAAATACAAAACCTACCTATGTCTACCAATGACAACCAACTTAATTCCTTCTTATTTCATTCATGTTTTCACCTTATTTATATTCTATAACTCTCACCTCAACATCATGAGTCATGTGTCTGTAACCCTATACATATCATTATCTTCTTATTCATTTTCATTCTCTTTATTTCCATCATTAATGGCCACTTCAACTAACTATTTAAATGCATGCAAAAAAATTTCAATAACCTTTCACAAATTTTCCCCATGAAAACACAATAGCCTCCATGATTTCCTCAAAAGAGAATCTTAACCAAAATCAACAGAAGATTAGTAAACTTAATCATCTCGAGGATTACATAAAAGTCATTTTATATTATTTTTAAAATCTGCATGAAAAAAATAATCATCAACCACTATACCTTAATCAAATTGTTTCCAATATTTATTCCATGAAAATCCTAACATCTAATCAATGACCGAAGTATTGCCATGTATAATCATTAGCCAACACTATAGAGTATAGATTATATTTCATGATAATAGTTTTAGGTATTATTTGATTATAGTTCCACATGACTATGTTATCCCCTCTCATATATATAATGATTATTAAATAATTTAATAATAAAATAATGTATTCAATATATTTTAAAGCAACCTTGTGTCAATTGTTAATCAAATATAAAGGTATTAAAAAATAAAGATATTTATATCTTTTAACATATAGTTTTAGTTTACATAATAATAATCTTTAATTATTATTATTATTTAAACCTTATATATAATTAACAATAATGGAATATGGCATAATAACATAACATTATGCAACCTTAGCTAACAACATAGTAATGTAAGTAAAACATAACTGAAATCAAAATATAATCAAACAAGTACATTATATAAGATAAACTATTATAATCACAAAACTAGTAAAATAACTTGAACAATCATATGATCATCATCAATAATTGAGATTATACCAAAAATCATAATAATAATCACAAAACATACTATGAAGTCTATATCAGACAAATAATTACTAAACATGATATTTTAAGTGGTGTGTGAAAGGGTTTATGGATTCATTATCTATCAAACCCCAATGTATCCATCTAATCACCCTAGCCAATGATACTCACCCTCCATAATAGGGTAAAGGAATATTTTATCCTATATACACCTCAAAATAATGAAGGCAATTAGCTTGAAACATCATTATATACATAAAATAATGCTTTATAAACATGATCACAATGTATAAAATATAAAATTACTACTAACTCATAATAAAATAATCATGTAAATTAAGTAACACAAACTATCCCATAATCAACATATGTCATCAAACATAATCAAATATTAGTTAATCAACTAATCAACCATAATAATCCTTGAACAAACATGTTACTAAGATAGAGAGAAATTGAGATGTGATATCCTTCCCCCCTAAATCTAATCATCATACTAATGATATAAATTCAAACACAAGTTAAGAATTAAAAAATAATTATTCAATAGAAAATAATATATCATGAAAAAACAAATGAAGTAAATAAATGTGAAAATAACTTGTAAAAATCATCATAGTCTTCCCAAGTGGCACCATCCTTAGAATATTGGTTCCATCAGACTTGTACTATGACACTTCTCTATTATCCAAATGGATTTTATGAGTTAAATTAATATAATTGGTTATACCATGACCACCACAAGATCTAGAACTTGTAAAGCATTTCAATCGAACACATTTGAAGGATTATCCATATACTTTTTAAAATAAGACACATAGAGGACATTTTGCAAAAGATATAGAGATAGTGGAAATACAATCCTATATGCTATAGGGTTTACACTTCTGAAACCTTCAAGAATCCAAATAAATCTTAACTAGTTTGGATAAATAGGGGGTTTGGTATTCTATGATCACAATGTATAGAATATAGTCTCTTGCATGGTTGAGAGGATTCAATCTAACTTCATAAATTGCTCAATTATAAACTAGTTTGGATCAATAGGGTGTTTGGTATTCTATGTTCCATCCCATAATTATCTATCACTCACCATTTGTCTTCTTATTATCAAGAGAATAAGTTTGCATTAATAGACACATTAAGTCCTAGATTTTGAGTCTCAACTCTGACACCACAATGTAACAACCCCACTAGGTTTTACTAGAATATTGAAATATTTAAAAAAAATTAAATACACATATTCAACCTATAGATTTCACCCTAATAAATCTTAACTAGTGATCTTTAACTAGTTGTATTAATTTATGTAATCACCAAGGTTTTATCTAATCCACTTAGCTAAGGATCGCAATGAACAGAAACATAATTCATTATACATTTTTAAATTTAAATGTAAATCACATGGTTGAATATCATAGATACACATAAATATATATTTACACAGTTGATATACATATTAAATGTTTATATATATAGTCAATGTATATATACACAATCAAGAATAGAATTTACATATAAATGCATATGAACTCAGTGCCACACAAAACCCTTTTAAAAACTAGTTCAAAAATTTATATACAAATATATTTTTACATACATACATATATATATATATATACATATATACACATATATATAGATATATATGTATATATATATTATATAAACATATACATATATATATATATACATACACACACATACATATATACATATACATACATATATATATGTATGTATGTATATATACATATATAAATACATATACATATATATATATAGATATATATGTATGTATGTATGTATGTATATGTATGTATATGTATATGTATACATGTATATATATA
>JARHVA010002137.1:2187500-2190000 GCA_037957365.1 Torreya grandis | reverse complement strand
TCTGACTGTGATCTATAGGATTACCACCTAGTCTAGCTCTTCTTCTCAAGGGAAGAGAGATAGTTTTTCTGGATGGAATATAAAAAATTAAATGAAATAGAGATACTAAAATATAATATATGAAATATAAATAATTAATAATAGCTAATGAAAATATGAGTAAAATTGATAAAAACCCTAAAAGCATCTAAGGTTAGGGTTTTTATAAGTTAGGGTTTCTTTTTGTAACAATTTAGATAAATATAAAATAAATAAAAATACTAATGTAAAAATGATTTTAATTATCTAGGTTATTGAAATATAACAAAAAAAATAGAAGTATACATTCTAAATGTATTTCACAAAATAGGAATTAATGCAAGTTATGGTTTTATTGAATGTTTGAAGTAAGATAGGTTCACCAAATGATTTAACCTTTTAGGGTTTTATAATGTGTAATTACCTATGTTTAGTCAGAGGTATGAGATGTATATATTAGTTAAATAATTTTAATAATTAACCTACTAGTATGTAAATGAATTTTACCTTGATTAACTTTCTAATAATAACAATAAATATGGAAAAATATAGACTTAGCTAGAAATAGACTATCACAAATGATCTAGGTTATGAAATTGCATATCTAAGTTGCTCTAAGTGTTTAAAATAGGGTTATGATACTCATTTATTCATTGGATAATATCACTCAATTTGGATAATAACGCCATTCACGTGTAGATCAAAGATGTTGTGTTAATGTCCTCCTTAGTATTGTTCCTATTTTGGGGAGTACCAAAGCATGTGTCTATGTGTTTTATTCCTTTGAGACTAAAGCCTATAGATATGTATTATACTTGGAAATCTTGATTTTATATTCAAACCCTAGTTCTCTTTACAAGTGTGATATGAGAAATATTTGAGTGTGTTAGTAGGATAGACTAGACATCTTCAATAGCCCAATGTTTAGATATTTGCCTATATACCCATACTCCAAAGAGGTATCAAGTTTGATGTAGTTATCCTACCTATTTATTGATGTATTTGAAATTTAATTATATAATGAGAGTGGCCTTGGATGCCTTTAATTTTCATGTGCCTTTAATGCTTGAAAATTAGACTTAGGGTTATTGTAGATGGTAGTATGTCTAAACTAGGGTAGAATAGGGATAATGTACTTTGATTTTGAATAAATTTCTATATGGTTTGAGTATATTTTGAATATATTTTATTTGTATTGAATAGAGGTGGATTTAAATTATATTTATATGGTTTTATTGCTTGTGTAGATATGAAAATAAGCTTAGGCTGACCTTAAGATGGCCACACCTTTAAAAATGTATATGTTGATAAGAGTTAGTGAAAAGGATAGTAGCACCCAATTGGGGACACTAGTTCCATGTGGTTGTAGTTTGCCAAATGTGGCATTAATGTCCCTTTGGTATAGTTCTAGGTAAGTTAGATTGGGGTCAAAGGTGATAGTTTAGGTACTATGTTTTGACTAGATATAAGTAAACAAGGTCTATTGAATGGCTATAAATATAAGTCTAAGGCTCTAAAATAGGTCTCTTCTAAGCCTAGGGATAGGTTAACTTAAGAGACACTCTTAGCATCCATTTTATATCTAGATGTTTATATTTTAGGTGATATGAGCCTCTTGCCTTGAACCTAAAAAAATCTTCTTTTAGGTGGTTACTTCTATATGAAAAGATTTTTTTTGGGTCTATAAGTTCAAATTTTGGATTTTTCCGTTCTCAATATGTGATTTGTGGTGATTTGGAGACTATTTAACATATTTTATTTAATAGTAATTATGCTACTAAAATTTAGAAAAATTGTCTTAAAAGTCAGTGTTATTTGTTTGGTTGTGATATTTAATGGGTTGACATTGATTTTGGTTATGTTTGTTCTACTAAGAAGATCCATAAATTTTTTTTCATGAATTCTAGTTATTTATTTTACTAAAAATCCTTTGGTATGTTTGGAAACAAATAAAATTATATGTTTTTAAACATAAAACTAGGGCACTAGCCAACTTCAATGATGAAATTACCTCTGGGATTATTTATTTTTAGATATACTTACAACTTCAGATTCCACAAGCTATATTGTAAAAGTTTCTAAGGACATGCATGCTTAATATATCCTCTAAATAATTATTACATACTATCATATCTTGAAAATGACCCATCCTCTTGATTGGAGAATCAATCATAATACTACTATTGAAGTATAGGTTTCTGATCATGAGTGGGAAATCATGAAGTTAGCCTATTTTGACTAGGTTAAGGATCCAATAGTTGTATGGGTCATATTTCCAAACTAAATTAAAAATGGGACAAATTATTGTTTGGCTTATAATATAGAGGTAATCTAAACCCTATGGAAGTATAATGATGAGGAGGAGCTAGGTTTTGGTGAGGTGATGGATGGTGGAGTAGAGTCTACCTCTTATTTGAATTTTGATGGTGATATTGTTTAATTGGTGCCTACTAACCTTGGTAGTGAGAATACTAATCTTAAC
>JARHVA010002137.1:2180000-2182500 GCA_037957365.1 Torreya grandis | reverse complement strand
TCCATTTACTACACACTAGGGAGTACATAGATTGATAATGAATTTTAAGAGTGGGTGGTAGGAGCCTCTAGCATACAAACATAAAGAGTATTCAAGAAGACCATCAATAAGAAAATAATGCCAATGATTCATAAAAAAATTTAATTCCCCATCCAAACCCTTAGAGGAAATGAACCTATGAATAATAACCCTCACTCTACCCTTCCTAATTTTAGAGGAAAGGGAAATGAAGACCTAGATAAATTCCTCTTTGAGTTTTTTTATCTTATGCCACATATATTAATAGAACTAATATTCTAAAAAGCTGAAGTTATTTACATTAATTCTCAAAGATGTAGCTCTTAGATGGTTTTTGGGATTGGGAAAGGATGCAATTTATATTTGGGAGGAAATGAAGGAAATTTTTTTGTCCATTTATCAAGATTATTGTCAAGGAAAAAACTATAAAATGGATGACATATTTAGGCTAACATAAGAGGAAGACAAATCACTAGAGGATTACATGAAAAGATTCATATTCATCCTACAGAAATCTAAGCACACTAAAATGGATAGGTAATCCATCAAATTGGTATTATTAAATGGAGTTAGAGAGATTAATTGGAAGAATTAGACATAATGACTAGAGGAGATGTTTTAACATTGTTCTTTGATGAATTAAAAAAAATATGTAAGAATTACTCAAAATCACCCATGAACAAAAATTTAGTTATAGGATACTTACCTCATCTAGCAGAAATGGTCTTTCAAAAATAGAGATAATAATCTATTATAGTATTTGAAGTAATAAATCATTATCCATATGTCTAGTCAACTAGATACATTATATACAAGAAAAACAAGAAGAAATAGAGCAAACATTGATAGTTTATTATCCAAACTATAAAAAAATAAAGTAGACTAAAAATGTCATGATGTCTAGGTAAAGGTAGTTAGAATTACAGAAGAAGATACTAAAATAGTTGAATTATATTTAATTGGTTGATAAGGACCTAAAGTCTTCTATGTAGCATAATAAAGATAATGACTAGTTAGGCCATTCCATCTAGGTATGCCTCCAAACCTAACATTATCAAATTTTTAGTTTTTAGTTGCTCCTACTTATGGATAATCTTCTTCGACCAATATGAAACCCAAAACCTAAATTTGATCACAATAATCTAATTGAAATCCCACCCAAGGCTCAAATTCCTAGTAGTAGTCTCCTAAACATTCTTGGACATCCCACAATTATTAATAGTCTTACCCTTAACAACCATGACAATAATCACGGAGAAATAAACAACCCTGAGTTAATTAAAATCCTAGATTCTCATAGCATCTATAGCTTTAAAAACATCAAAAACTAAATATAATGCCAAATACCCAACCACCTCATATATCAATATAATTTCCTTCCCAACCTATGTCAAACCGTACCAATAATTTGGTTTACCCAACACAAACCACCAAATTAATAAAATATCCAACATATACCTTAGATATTAATGAATTGAATCTTTTCTTAGGATGCATTATTCCATAACTTACATCTCTCATGATTATTGAAATGGTTAACGAAACCTTTGATTATCATACTAATAATCATCCACTCCAACCCATCACCACTTCTTAGCAAGGTATATCACAAAAAAGAACCTGATCATCCTCCTTGTCTTGAGAGACTGAGTATCCTACATCCTGATATTAACAACCCAAATAGCACCTAGTTGAAATTATACTAATTGTATTTGACTCATATATGGACTAACATTGGAATGATCTAAGGTTATGGGATACATGTATCTAGATTAGACCTCTAGGTATGAGTCTATCTCCTTTGGATATATGAATTTTGGATCAATTGCTAAACCTATTTGATGTTGGGACAAAAAGAGTAAGATTACTGAAATGAAAGCTATGATATGATGGTGATGCAATTCAATAGTGATTGATCCTATATACACATAAAATTTTCAAACTTTTATCAAATATTGATGCTTTAAATCTTCAAAGAACCCATTGAGACTCAATTTATCTGAGTGCACACCTTAAAGGGTGCATTGGCAAAGGGGTGGGGAGACCATTGGTGCTTTATAAGATTATTGTCCCTTATTTCCACTTATTACCAATCTAACTAGTGCCAAAAACCATTCCCTAAGATATTACTCCTCATGTATTTTCCCACTTTTCATCCCCTTTTTATTCACCTTAATCCCCATTTGATAGTTTGTTGTACCAGGTAAACCTGGTTGACCCTATATTGTTTTGGGTAAAATTTATTTAGGGTCTAGGTCAATTCTTGGCTGACCTAGCATGTGACCTAGTGATTTTATGTCCATAATTATATTAGGTCAACTAGTTTGACCCTATCAATTTAAAATTTTAGAAGGGTTTAGGGTTAAATATTCCTATATATACAAGATCATGTATTCATCATTTACAAATGAACAAGAGTTATTATTTGCTTGCATTTCTTTACAATCTACTTTTCCACCATTCTACTTGAAGAGTCTTATCT
>JARHVA010002137.1:2020000-2175000 GCA_037957365.1 Torreya grandis | reverse complement strand
TTCATGGGATGATCTATATACTTCATTTATAACCTAAGACTTGTGTGTCTAAGAGACATTCTTCAGAGTCCTTAAGGTTAAAAGTTCTCATATTTTGACAAACCCAATTTGAGTATCTTGACTTTGATAAAGAGTTAATCTACCTTAGTTTTTCCTTCATCTCCCCTCCACCCATTTCAGTTCCCCCCTTGACAATCAAATTGTGATTCTAAATATTTTTACCCTCTTCTTTAATTCCTTCTTATTCACATGTTAAAAACATGCTAGCACTAATTTGTTTCAATTTTATCTATCTTTAGAACCAAATCATCATGTCTAAGTGACTATGTATTACCTTCCTTACACCTTGGCTCTACATTTCTAAATGTGCCTTAATTTCCTTTTACCATTTATCATTATTGTACCTACCCTTTTTTGTAGACACCTAAGTCCATTTCTACTTTCATGTACTTTTTCTATTATTGAGTGAGGTTGGCTTATTACTTATCACTCTCTAATGTTGTTTTCCCTTTTTAACGCAATATTTTTTCCATTGATGATTGAGTAAGGATTGTTACTACTCACTCATCAATGTTTTTTTACCATTTTTGCTTGCCCATCTTTGTTTAAGTAAGGATTATTACTAATTTTATATTGATGTTTGATTACCATATTTTTGTCATGTATCCTTGGTTTGATTTGGTGAGTTTGCATTTATTATTTAAATTTTACTTATTTTGAGTTTTTAGGTATTTAATAGACTTGGGTTTTTGGTTACACATTTTACTCTAAGTTTTGACTTGGCCATTTGGTCTAACATAACACTTATCACCCTAGCTTACCAAATTTATATGTACATCATGTCCACATAGCACTAGTCATATTAGCTTTCATGCATTATTTTTCCTCATTATTTTTGTATTCTTGGGTTTGTTGAAAGTAGTCTTTGTGCCCTCCACAATCAAAACTACAAACATAGTAGACAACCATCCAACAATAAAGGTAAGTCAAGGTACGCATACATTTACTTTTAGATTATTTCCCTTTGTATCATTTACTTTTATTTATTTTATGATTTAAAATATTAAAAAAAATATATCATTAGCATTGTGTGTTATTATGATTATTTCTCTAAGCACCATCCCCTATTGTAACTTAGTGACACATGATGAGATTCGAGTGGGGCATATGTATAGACAAAATATTTTCAAAATTTTATCAAATACTGATGTTTTACATCTTCTAAGAACCCATCAAGACTAAATCTCTCTAAGTGCACACCTTAAAGTGTGCACAGAGAAAGGGGTGGGTAGACCATTGATGTTTCATAGGATTATTGTCCATTATTTCCACTTATTGCCAATCTACCTAGTTTTTAAGACCATTTCCTAATCTATTACTCATCTTTTGCATACTTTAATATTTTCCCAGTTTCCATCCCTCTTCTCCTCACCTTAATCCCATTTTGATAGTATTTTATAGTAGGTCAACTTATTTAACCCTATATTATTTTGGGTAAAATTCATTTAGGTTCTAGGTCAGCGCTTGGCTAACCTAACCTATGACCTAGTGAATTTTTTTCCATAATTGTATTAAGTCGACTGGGTTGACCCCATCAGCCAAAACTTTTGGAAGGAATTAGGGTTAAATACTCCTATATATACAAAATAATTTCATAATTATTTACAAATGAACAAGATTAATTATTTTCTTACACTTCTTTAAAATATAATCTTCCACCGTTCTACTTGAGGAGTCTTAGATTAAAGTTTCTATGTGGAGATAATAGTCTTGTGGAGAATTCTTAGATGATTTAGCCTTTATTAGTGATCCATAAAAACCATAATAACCAAATAAAAAGTCCCTTTTGCCAAGGGAGAGATTGATTATTGATGGGTTCATCTTTCAAGTAAGTATTCTCTAACTTTACTCCTCTACTTAGTAGATAGAATTAACATAAGTATTGGATTCAAATAATATTAGTATTCTTCTTTATGTATTAGGGTATTACTCATACATAGCTTAATTAAGATTATCTTATGTATTTTTGTTTGTCGAATAAACATCATATTATGCCACAAGATTTGGTGATCACTAGATTAGACTTTCCTTTAGTTGTTATTAGTTTAGTGAAATATGAAAACATAGGGCCTAGTTAGGGTTATTTCATGATTGTTCTTGATTAGAGGCTTTTGAACCCTCCATAGCATTGTTTATTGAAGTAAGAGATATCCTAATTGGGTCTATTGAATCCACATACTGGTCATGTTCTTTATTATCTAATGTATCCCAAATTGGAAGTGTAAGTATGATCTATATTCTTCGAGTTAGGATTGATTTATAGACATGGTGCATTTTTTATTGCATATAAATACTGTATAAACTTTGAAAATTAGGCACACATATAGATAAAAATAGATTAATTTGAAAATAAGACTTTATCATATTAGTATTAAACATCAATGTTTAAAATTAAGGTTTGTAATAAGGTTTTCATATTAAAGGTGTGTGAAAGAAGGTATTTAAAGACACTGCAGACTAACAATCTTCAACATAATTTTTGTTTTAAAATCTTTAAGTGACTTGTAAAGGATGAAATAATAGTAGTAGATGAGGAAAGTACCAATAAAATGAGATATATATCACACTTATATGGAAATAAACTATCAAAAATACACACTAAAACCATCAAGTGATTTACAAATAAACTCTATTGATTTCTAGTGCAAGTTGTATTTTTTGTATAGTCTCTCTAATATCTATACCAACCTAAGGGATCTTGAAATATGTCTTGAAAGCCTAAATATATATAAAAAGAGAGTGTCAGGATCCTACTGCCCACTAAGGGCACACTTGATTACCTTTGTATTAGCAACTAAACATGGAATTTAACCATAATGATAAGTAACTAGAAATATGAAACAACATAGAATATGAGAGACAATACACAATTGTATTAATACTCAATCATAAGAACATACAATAAAGAAGATGCCACACTTCTTCTTCCCACACCTCTAGAGCTCCCACACTTCTAGGTTTCACCTGTAATTCTTATTCAATAGTTCACTCTCTCAATTACGGTCACAACAATCAACTCAAACATAGAGTTGTTGTTCACCTCCACTAGTCAGTAACAATGCTGCCAGTACACCAAGTACACAACCATACTCCAAGTAGATCTTCCCTTCTCTTGCTACCACCTACAAGTCAACAGACCTTACTTACCATGTAGATGTCTCTACACCTTGAAGAACCCTTGTCCTTGCCTCACCAAGTCCTCATGATTCTTCAACCAGTACCCCGGTGGATCTCCTAGTAGAACTTGCACAACCTGCAACTCTCCCTGATCATACACACTCATCACCCCTTTAGAACTAGGAGGAGCTACTCTTTCTCTCTCTACAAGCATAATGGCTTTCTAGCACACATTTACAATACAGCCCATGAGTCTATTATATAGATCTCATGCATACAATAATTATACTTTCTTAATTACAATAATTAGACTCGTAACTCCAAGACTAAAATAAGTCTTTACATGCAAACTACCTGTCCAAAAATAGACCAGTCTAGAACCCACATGCAAACTGCATGCACACACAGGTTGCCAACATCAGCTCCTTCCTGACTGATGTCAGCTGACTAATAACTGACATCAGTTGCTTTTGCACTATAATATGACCAACGTCAGTTAATCTGATCGACATCGATTTCCCTGTAACTCACTCTGCAACTCAGCAACCCAGCAACCTCCTCCATGTTTGCATCACTGAAGCTTTTATCTCCATAACCTAACAATCTCCCACTTGGAGATAAATAGCTACACTATACCTATACCTATACCTATACACTATCTAATTTGTTTCTTGGCTTGTATCCCTCTTCAAGCTCAATCCTGAAGACCAACCACCACACAACCTATGGTGCACCTCCTGTCATCCAAGTAACCTGCCACATCCAAACCTACAACTCCATGTAGTGAAGACCTTGACCCTACATAACAAGTTAACCTACTACTAATCCCTCTCAGATACCTGAGAATCCACTGAACTGCCCTCTAGTGCTCCTTCCACGAATTGGCTATGAACTCTCTGACAACTCCCACTACTTGGGAAAACTCAGGTCTACACTCGACCTCATGTGATTTCAAACATTTTTCTAAGCTTAGCTTAAACTATCTAGCCCTTGGTGTGCTTACTGGTTTTGCATCCTGTGTATTGAACCCCACCAACACCTTCTTCACATCAGCTCCCATTGGAGACAAAATCAACCTATGATCTTCCATGTCTCTTATGCCAAAGAATTTCACTACTCCCAAATTCTTCATGACATACCTCTGAACTAACTTTACCTTTAGCTCAGAAACTCCCTGCATGTGTAATCTTGCAACAAGCAACCACACCACATAGAAAAACAAGATAATGTTGCGACCATTATCCAACCTGGTAAAGTCAAACATAATAGTTACACTGACATTGACTAAAGCCCTGCTTTGTCATCCACCTGTCAAAACCTATACCACTATCCTACAGATTCCTCAAGACCATATACCTTGGCCTTCTATCTCACGTGTCCATCCACTCTCTTCTCTAACCTAGGAATCCATTTGTCTATCAGTGCTAGCAACTCTACCAAATCTCCTACTTGGTTCTCTTCTAAAGAATTCATGCCATGCTCCCACTATTTCCTAGATTCTACCTGCATTGCCTCTTCACGTCTTCCAAGTTCTTGACCATCAGTAAGCAATAAGTAATATAAAGAAGGTGAACAACAAATATGAGGCTCAATTACACTTTCAATCCTCCATATGGGTGTTTGACACTCCTTGATAGCTTGCTATCCACCCAACATCCGTTTCAGTGACCAATCTCGGCCATCTCTCAATCTGCACCCGACCAACCTCAGTTCCCTGTGACTGACCCTTACTACCAATGTTGGTTCTCCCTAACTGATGCCAGTTTCCATGTTGCTGATGTCGGTTCCTATCTGACCGACATCAATCTTCACCTACCCGACACCACCGACTCTATTGATTTACACATGACCAATGTTGGTACCTTTCTATTCGATGTTGGTTCCCCATGACTAATGTTGGTACCTTTGTTTCCCTGTGAGTTATGACTTTTTTACCTACGAGCTCACCTTGGATCAAAACCTTGTCCAAATTAACATAGCCTTGCTCGGAATAATTCAGTCCCCTCAGTTGATCTTTATCTGTCATCTCCTCCATGAACACCAAGGCTTTCCAATTCTTAAGTTTATCAAAAAAATCTGTCTTCCACTTAAGAACATGCATTCCCTTTTTACATATGTGACCAAGCCTACAAACCCACATATCTACAACAAAAGGTAAATCAGTAATATAAGTAGATAGATAAAGGATACCTACTTTCTTACCACAGTCTAATTCAAGTGCATCCACTGTGAGAGTTACTGTGCATCTCTCATCACCCAACTTTCCTAAAGAAATTAGACTCATCTCTAAGACTAGGACTTGCATGACCTCCTTCAACACCCATGTGTTACCCATCTACAATTTTAGCTTCACTTCCCCTTCACGAATAATCCGACAAGGCTCACCAACCCCTAAATAAATCTTTACAAAGTCTCCCTGGACATACCCACGAAAAGATGCTCTATTTCAGGCTGCATGGAAAGAGGCAATAGAATCTATAATCCAAGATTCTACTTTATCCAGAGCAACTTGTGAAACAACACCTGTAACATCTACTTCTTCATGCTGATCTGCTACAAACCAATAATCTTTCTTTACCTACTCTTTCTTTCCATCAATCTGACCATTCGTGTTATTCAGTTTCTCCATTCATAGCTTACTTTCTTCTACCATTGCTATACTCCCACTTAATCTAAAACCCTTGAGAGTGACCTATAATCAAAAAAACACTTAACACGCTCTGACCACCTGTTAGTGTACTTAACCATGCTTTGATACCACTTATCAAGATTGGTACCAACCTGGTTAACCTGGCTCTGATACCAGCTGTCAGGATCCTACTGCCCACTAAGGGCACACTTGATTACCTTTGTATTAGCAACTAAACATGAAATTTAACCAGAATGATAAGTAACTAGAAATATGAAACAACACAGAATATGAGAGACAATACATAATTGTATTAATACTTAATTAGAAGAACATAAAATAAAGAAGATGCCACACTTCTTCTTCCCACACCTCTAGAGCTCCCACACTTCTAGGGTTCACCTATAATTATAATTCAATAGTTCACTCTCTCAATTAAGGTCACAACAATCAACTCAAACATAGAGTTGTTGTTCACCTCCACTAGTCAGTAACAACGTTGCCAGTACACCAAGTACACAACCGTACTCCAAGTAGATCTTCCCTTCTCTTGCTGCCACCTGCAAGTCAACAGACCTTACTTACCATGTAGATGTCTCTACACCCTGAAGAACCCTTGTCCTTGCCTCACCAAGTCCTCATGATTCTTCAACCAGTACCCTGGTGGATCTCCTAGTAGAAGTTACACAACCTGCAACTCTCCTTGATCATACACACTCAACACCCCTTTGGAACTAGGAGGAGCTACTCTTGCTCTCTCTATAAGCACAATGGATTTATAGCACACATTTACAATACAGCCCATGAGTCTATTATATAGATCTCATGCATACAATAATTAGACTTTCTTAATTACAATAATAAGACTCGTAACTCCAAGACTAAAATAAGTCTTTACATGCAAATTGCCTCTCCAGAAATAGACCAGCCCAGAACCCGCATGCAAACTACATGCACACACAGGTTGCCAACGTTGGCTCCTTCTTGACCGATGTCAGCTGACTCATAACCAATTTTGGTTGCTTCTACACTATAATATGACCAATGCCAGTTAATCAGATCGACGTCGGTTGCCCTGCAACTCGCTTTGTAACTCAGCAACCCAGCAACCTCCTCCATGTTTGCATCAGTGAAGATTTTAGCTCCATAACCTAACAGAGAGAATGATAAATCCAATATATTGGTTTGGATATACAATAAGAAGTCAAATTTTATTAACTCCAAGTCATAATTCATTTTCAATTACAAACGAAAGTCTTTCAAGACTTGTCTTCATGTTAAAAGTTTTTGCATGATGTTCTCTTTAACATTGGAAAGGAAAGGTGGGACCATTTAAATTTTAAAAATAGATTTATTTGAATTATATGCCATATATTTATTGTTCCATTTGAATTGATTTCAATTTGAGTGAAATTCTTCCCTTGCATGAAAACCATGAAAGATGCATGATGCTAGTCAACTAGTCAACTCAGAGATGATTAGTTCTTAAGCCAAATTAATTCCACTAAGCCCTTATTTTCATTAATTGTCACTTTTAAACTTATTTTTTCATGTAAAATACATTTTAATAGTAGATAAGTGGTTTTAAAACTCCATATGAACTCCTTGATATCTATTCCTACCAATTTTCCCTTGCTTGATTATTCCAAAGCTAGATCCTTGTACTTAAATACCATTAGGAACTTAAATAAAACCATGAAACCTAAAAATAAAATGAATATTATACCTATAATAACTCTTTACACCATGATATAGGTTCTCTCGATGAATAAACTCTTGTAACTCACTCACCATGGTTGACTAGGTCAATTATGCCTCATTTTCCTACAGAGCGGCTATATTTGATGAGATGGTAAGGTAAATTAAACGAATATTTGTGAAAAAATTATGATTTTAGGATTAATAAAAAGTTTAATTCTTCAAAATCCATGAATTGGATTTAATGTAAACTACCTTATACCTCATCGTTTTTGCCTTTTTCCCTCAAAACCCTAATTTTTACCCTGATCCATATAATTTCATACAACAAATGATTATTTTTAGGACCATATATGTTTTTTAATAATTTTTTAAGAGGTTTTATGTTGATACATAATTTTTTTATGGAAATAAAATAAAATTTTCTCAAAATTGGTCATTATGAGGGTTTGAGATGGTTTTGAAGTTGAACCTTCTTAATGATGGTTCATAAAGTACATGCATCTAAAATCAAACTTATTTTCTAAAATAAAACTTATTTCCATGAATATATATATATAGTAAATACCCCCCTAAAATTCCATAATATTATTGGGTTCCCTTATAAAATTTATTAAAAGATACCTATGTAAATAAATATGCCTATAGGGTTTGGAAACATTCTGGACATGCTTATGCTCTTAATGATTGTTCATAAATAAAATATACTAAACCAGCCTAAATTTTTCTTGAATTATAATTTAAAATTATTCCTATAATAATTATAATATATTTTTTCCAAAATATTCATGTGGTGAAATATATAAGTGCTTGATTAGGTGGCTTGAATGGGTGTCTAAAATTGTAAAATTCAAATTTACTCTTTTGACTAAAAATAACTCCTTGATTGCTTCTCCCTACTTATAATAATCATAATGATACCTATACCATGTCATTATATAAATCTCAATGTGTCATATTACTTGATAGGACTTGGAGATTCCTTTTGGTGATATAGGCCTTTTAGTCCTAAAACTAAGTTTTAGCCCATAACTGAGTTTTGATGGTTGAAGGTAACTAAATATAATATTGGGTGAAAAAAATCATAAAAAATACATTCATAACTCTTCATAACTTTTTTTTTCATATTTAATGACCAAAAATTTAACCTTGTTATTTCTTGCCTTTGAGAATGCTTGTAGACAAGCCGTTGACTGTGTGAAAACAATGAGATTATCCACTTATTCAATGTTCTTGATTATGATATGTATTCTTCCTAAATGTTTTTCACCAATTTTAAATTCTTTATTCTACCTATAGATGCCACAAAATTATAAAATTCTCTGAATAATGCCTTCTAAGCATTGATTGTGTGTAGGTAGATTTTAATCATGACTATGTTTGTATGTTTCACTACCTTGGATGGTAATATAACACAGTGAAACTTATTTTATTATATCATGATATTACTCCTTTCATTTTTTTAATCATGCATAAATTATGTTGCAACCCTGTGCCACCTCCATTAGACCTTATTTTCTTAAGACACTCAAAATGATTGTGTGGTAGAGTATTTTAGGTGGTATGTCTAAGGTAAAGAATTTTTTGATCATCATTTTAATATAAATTGTTGATTATATGAATTATAATACAATTTTATATCTTCTACCTATTTCATTATATCCATGTGTCTCCTCAATACTAGGTTGTAGGCCTCTACATAGTCACCTTCCATATAACAGGCCTATAAGGTTTGACTATGTTGAAATCCTTAAAGGTCCATCATGATGTATATGGATACATATCATTGATCATATTGAAACATATTTTTAACATAAATATTCTCTAAATACCATTGTGTCTTCAAATTATCTCACCAAATTGAAAGAAGTCTTTCTCTCTTAAGTGATTGTAGGTGTCTTGTTAGGGTGAAATTAACTATGTAACATGTCCTTAAGTATCATTTATATCATTTTGATGAGCTTAAAACATAATTATTACATATGGTTCCTTAATAACATTATCTTGAACATGAAACCTAATTCATATACCATTATCCCTTATCCTTTTATTGTCAACTTAAAGGTCCTTTAGCCTTAAGATGGTAGTAGGCTATTATCTTGAGTTTAAAACCTGTATGTAGCTTTATCTTAATGTTTTATTTATGATGCTTGATGATGAGATCAAGACTTTATTTCTCCATTGAGTATCCCTTTAAATCATGAAACCACCTTAAATCACTATGTTCACATACTACTTTCCAACTTGGATAATTTAAAAGCATTGATTTCCTTACAATCAGTGATAACATCTGGGCCACTCCAAAAGCTATGAAATTTGGAATGTTTACCTAGTTTAGCATGTTATCCACCCCATTTGATTATTATTTCTCCTTTTTAAAATGTATTTTATGAATCTCTTTTTATCAAATTAATTCTTTATTTGATATTGGTTTGACCACATGGTATCCATGACATCATCTCTCAGTTCCTCCAATTTTCTCAGTTCCTTCATCCTTACCTCAATTGCATCATTTTCCATAAGTTCTAGTTGATGTGAAAGCTCGAAATATATAATTTTTAATGAAATATGTAGCCTTTCTTCTCTTCCATAAAATAAAAAATAATTATTTATTGACTAATGGCCTTCTTAGGAGTGATTATATCTAACCATAAGGCAATCTTCAACTTTGTATGCCATGATCTTTGATTATCTTCCATTATTCTCTTGATGACCTGAATCAAGTTCTTGTTAGTGGACTCTGCTATCCCATTTCCATGTAGATAATAATTAATGAATATTTAAGATAACTACCATGCCCAATATTATATTCAAATACCTTTGCACTATTGAATTCCAAATTATTATTTGATATGATAGTTAAAGGGACTCCAAAATGGGTGACTAGACTACCATAGAACTCAATAATTGTGTTCTCATATACCTCCTTAAGTGGAACTACCTCCAACCACCTAGTAAATTAATATGTGTCTATCAAAAAATAACTTATGACCAAAACTTGATGGAGGATGAATCATTCCAATGAAGTCTAAACCCCATTGCATGAAGGGTTGCTAAACCTGAATAGGCTTCAATGGCATGGCATCTAGTCTCTATCTTATTGTAAACATTACACACTTTTCACATTTTCTAACCCATGTATGTGTATCCTTGAGAAAATTATGACAAAAATCATTAGCTCTTATGATTTTTTCTACCATATTCTTGGCTTCAAATTAGCCTTTTGAAGGATTATCATGAAATTTCTCTAAAATTTGGTCAATTTCACTAGTTTCAACACACCTTAATAACATACCTCCAATGTCATTTTTGAAAATAAATCCATCAATAAAAATGTATGGTATTTATTGAATCCTAATTTTTTTCCACTTGTATGCATTTAAACCCATAAGACACTATCCTATTTGAAGGAATCTAGCAATGTCTTGTGTCTAGCTAGAAGGAGGGGTAGTTTTAGCCACCTCTTGGGTGTCTTATACTATAAAAATAGTCCTTTATTATTATTTCACATCTTTTGAAATATTTTCACATAATTTTATACCTCTTATCATCTTTTTTACCTTTAATTCTATTTCATATTCCATGCACATGGTGACCTATCTATCTCTCTTTTCACTTAAGCCTCTATTAAGGATAAAATCCTTAACACTAGGGTGAACTAACATTAGAAAAATATCATTATTTGAAACTAAATATCTAAATTTTTTCAAACCTATTATAATATAAAGGAAATTAAAAAAAAAAAATGATACCTCTCTTCATAGCCCTCCCAAACTTGACTGAAAAAAGCAATGGGTTGCTCCAACCTTCACTATTCTATTGCATAATCATGGTTGAAGTTATACTACATGTAGAGAAAGCATACATATATAAATCCCTAATGAAATTAGGATTGATAAAATTAGGATCTTGGATAATGACTTATTTTATGGCCTCAAATATTCTCTTACACTTTCTATTCCAAGTTAACTCTTGATGCTTCTTAAGCATTTGAGTGAGTGGCCTTACCAATTCTACAAAACCAAGAATGAACATTCTGATGAAATTAATCTTTCCTAAGAATCTTTATAATAATTTATTATGTTTATTTAATTATAGATAAATTATTTATTCTATTCTCTTTAGATTAATGAAAAGTGTAGCTTTGAACACTACATGTCTAAGAAGGCTTCCCTTATGCACTGCAAAGATTCACTTATTTGGATTCAAGGAAACTCCAAATTGTCTACATCTATCAAAAACCAATCTCAAGTGTGTTATATGATCATTAGTATGTTTTTAAAATATATAAAATTCATCAAGATAAATTAAAAAAAATTCACTCAAAATACCATAAAAAGCAACATCCATTACCCTTTGGAAAGTGGGTCTAGCATTGGAGAGTTCAAAGGGCATATTTTTTATATGCATAAGTAACCCATTTGGTTGTGAGTTTTATTTTATATTAGTCTTTCTCTTTCACCAATATATAGTTGTAACCTAAATACCCATCAATTAGAGAAAACCTTTGTGACCCTGATACTCTTTAAAATATTTGATCCATTGAGGGAAGAGGATAGTGATTCTTCAGCGACACTCTGTTTAGATCCCTAAAATCTACACATAGCCTTATCTCTCCATTTTAGTTTCTCATAGGTAAAAAGTTATAAATACATGTTTAATTCTTGATAGGAAATATGATATTATATTCAATCATCTTTTTAAGTTCCTTTCTCTTGAGGATTTCAACCTTGGGGTTGATTGGCCTTTATTTCTATCTTACTAGTTTTGCATCCTCTTCAAGCTCAATTGTATGTTATGCTAACCTAGGATCAAAAAATTTCAAATCATGATCATCTAAAGAAAATATGTCCATGAAATCTTTACATAATGATACTAAATCTCCTCTCTCAATATTAGTATTAACTTTTCCTAATTTGAGTTGCTTACCTTCAACTATGGCAATTTGATCATAATTTTATTTATTGGAAGATATGCTTACATTATCCTTTCTTATTTGATCATCTTCATTAAAAATTATTTATAAAGTCACAAAAACTTTAGGTAAATTTTTTGATCTTAACTTTAAAATATGATATTCATATTTGTGTTGCAATTTATCATTATTCTTTGGGCAAAATTCTACTTCATTTTGTAAGAACTAAGCTATCTATTTGTCTCTGTCAAAAAATTTCCAACTTACATCATTATTTGGAAATTAAGGACTGCATAAAACCTTGATTTAGGTTTTATTTTTAGTGTCCTTGAGCTGATCCACAATGTCATATTATGCCCTATGGTAGCAAGTTTATTTGTATGTTGATTGGCTCCTCTAGGAATAGAGTGAATATCAAATGCCTATAAATATTTAATAAGGTCCAAAACTCTATGTTTTAAGGCCTTTATAAGAGTATTATTTTATTAAATTAAACCTCTAACTTGTTTTACTACCAACTCATTATCAACTTTCACTTGTAAAATCTTAATACCCCTCTTTCTATCCCATTGAAGGCCATGAATAATAGTTTCATACTCTGTAGTATTTGATGTACAACTAAAATAAAATATAACATAAGAGTAATACCTTTGATTTTAATGTGAAACCAACATTACACTAACCACACTTCCATTATTTTATCTAGATCCATCAAAGTACAGATTCTACACTCTTTGATCCTACATTGAGCTAGTGAGACTAGGCAATAAGTCCCCTTTTTCATGCATATAGTATACACAAAAACCTTCTTATTCAATACTTTTGTATGGGTTACATCCATGGTTATAATTATTCCACTCATCAAGGAGTATATATGGTATGCCTTTAAGTGACTTAGAAGTTTTTGATCACTGATATTTGTATCTTCTTCTAAAATACTATAATTGACATTTGACATGTTTGGCATATAAAGTTAAAAGTGAAATATATAAATTGATTTAGACCTTATTATGAATTTGGTTCCACACCTAGTTATAAAAACCATGTAGGACCAATCAATCTAAATGTAACCTCCTATCTTAGTATTAAAATCTCTACATAGGCATAGTGCAAAATAAGGAGGTAAATCAACAACAACCACATCTTGTGTAATGGTAAAGTTTGGACAAGAAACAGGTATGACTTTAAGATCTTTCAAGACACTTACAGTCTTTGTAAGATACCAATCTAATTATAAGACACCTTTCTCATGGGGTTTACATTGATTCCTAGTTTTTTTATCTATTAACTGGGGCATGACAGAGGCACTAGCCCTACTATCAATCATACAGTTGTTAACTAGACAATCTCCTATGAAAACATAAAGATAAAAGGGAGGAGGCTTAGTCACCATTGGAGCTTGAGGCTTAATAACTTGATTTTAATTTTTTATAACAGCACATACTCTTTTCTTTTCAAGTTATCTATCTATGACATTGAGATTTGAAAGTTCCTCTTTCAAAAATTTCTTTTGACCTAGGATTACAAGTGTATCTCACATATAAATTGATATATAACCCTTCTTCATTTGATCTATAATACTAAGTGGAGAAGTTGTTGTCTTAGGCTGAAATTTAGGATCAAAATTACTACCTTAATATTGTTTAAATTTAGGAATGTAAGGCCCATTCAAATTCTACCCCTTTGGATCTTATACTTGCTGATTTGATGTCTTCTAAGGCACATCCTAAGTGGTGGTCTTTTGGGGTGGCTGAGAAGGAAGAAGAGATGCCTTTTTAGGAACTGAACCTTCACAAATTACCCTTTTCTTGAATATAGTATGGGATGTAATAGAATTATCAACATTAGACATATTTTGGCCTTGATTTATATCCATGTGTTCAAATGAATTCTCAAATTCCTAAAATTTAACAAATTTAGTTTCATTGGATGCTTTGCTAATACCTTTTCTATGTTTATTAGGAACTTTAACTTGAGTTAAAGAAGGAATATCTCTATGTGGTAAATATTCTTCCTTATGATGATATGGTGGCTGACTATCATATGGAGGAGATGAAATCTATTGCATATAAAATTATTGATAAATCTCAATAGTTGGAGCCATTTTGATGTTATTTACTTAATCCCACTTATAGTTCCATTGTCCTTCCTAGGCATATTTGTTATTATTTATCACTATGGTGCTAGAATTTTGTGTAGCATTAATATTGTATTTCCTTGGTTGAGAATTATACCCTTGTTTTTAGTGATTGAACTGATAGGGTGGCCTATTATACTGATATTTTGATTGAGATTTTGGTATGGCTTGTAAGGTGGATCTTGCTTCCTTTTCATTGTAACTAACTTGCTATTCAAAGATATTATGAGACTCTTTGTCTTCCCCAATCTATCAATCTGATTACCCTATGTTTGATAAAGACTTGTTGAATTTAGAACTAGAGTAATAGTAGGATTAGGAGGATGGATCTTTGGAAATAAAGGCATAGGTGGCCTTGGGGAAAAAATTAACTACTTGTATTAAGTATTTTTAAACCTTTATTTCTATTTTATAATCCTTAGGTAATGTATTTATTCCCTTGGATAGGATCATCACAACCACATCTGAAGTAAGATCTTTTCGATAGTACATAAATGCTTAGTTGGGAGTAAGCTTGAGCACTAAAAGAATTCTATTCCAACTTTTTTGAAAATTGTAATATAAATCCACCATGAATTAATTATAAAACCTCTTGATTGTTGTAAGATACTCCAATTATTAATATGATCAATTTTGTACTCAAAGTTCTTGCACATGACTTCTCCAAATTCATCCTAGTTATTGATTGATGTAGGTGTCAATCCTTTGTACCATTGAAGTTATTTAATTTTAAATGAAGTTGTTAAAAACCTCATTTCTACATTTTATTGAGTCACATGGTGCACTCAATAAAGGTTAGCTATATATGTAATATTTTTTATAAGAGTAACTAGATTTTCTCCAGTAAAGTAAGGAAGAGACTTTAGGTAGAAGTTGGGATATCATCCCATTGATTGATGTTTAGGGGAATAGAACCATTGAAAATCACAAAGGATTATCTCATGGGGATAGCCATCTAGGGTATGGGATTTATAATAAAATTTGGTTGAACAATATTTGTCTCAACAAGAGGATTTTTAACAACAATAGGGGAAATTATTGGTGTAGGATTTGGATTTTATTGAGAGGCTTTCTTCTTCTTTCCTAATTAAAAAAATAAATTAGTAAACTCTATCTCTTTCCATTTTATATATGATCTTTTGACCACCCTTAGTGTCATGAAATGTATGTAAATATGAAAATTACACCCTAAAACTTGATACTATATTTATATATATAGATATATGATTTAATTCCTATGAATAAGTAGTCTCACTAGGCATGCCAAAACTATTAGCAACCTAGATAACACCCAGTTGAAATTAGACTACTCATATCTAACTCATAAATAGACTAACATTGGAATTATCTAAGGCTATGGGATGTTTTCATATATATTTTACCAATAGTTATGAGGCTAGATCCTCTAAATATGTGAACGTAAGATCAATTACTAAACCTATTTGATGTTGGGTTGAAAATATTAAGGAATAACTAAAATACAAATGTATGCAAATGATGGTGATGCACCTAAATAGTGATCAATCCTAAATTCACATATTCATAGGATCTAGCCTCACAAATATAG
This sequence comes from Torreya grandis, assembly GCA_037957365.1. NCBI lineage: Eukaryota > Viridiplantae > Streptophyta > Pinopsida > Cupressales > Taxaceae > Torreya > Torreya grandis. The sequence goes on along the minus strand of JARHVA010002137.1, from coordinate 2,158,877 downwards.
TTTTGATCTAGATATAGGTATCCCATAGCTTTAGATCATTTTGAACCAATCGTCTCTAAGATGACTAGTTGATTATCATCATGCACCTTTCATGGTTTTCATGCAAGGGAAGACTTTCACTCAACTTGAACTCACTTCATGTGGATAAATCAATCAATATATTTCATAGAATTCATGTAAAGGGATTTTTACAAGTAAAATGGTCCCACTTTTCCTTTCCAATGCTAAAGAGAAGAGTATTCAAATACTTTCAACATGAAGACAAGTCTTGAAAGACTTTTGTTTGTAATTGAAAATGAATTATGACTTAGAGTTGATGAAATTTTACTTCATATTCTCCTTCTACAAAAATATATTGGCTTTCCCATTTTCTCTTTTTATATATATTTAGGATTTGAAGCAATTTTTAGGGTCCCTCAGGCTGGTATAGAGAGACTGTACATAAAATGTAACTTGCACTGGAAATTAATAAAGAGAGATTGTTTGAAAATAAGTTTATGGTTGTAGTGTGTGATTTTTATTATTTATTTTCATATAAGCATGATAAATATCTCCTTTTTTAGGTCCTTTACTCACTTAATACTAATATTTAATCCTTTACAGGTCACTTGAAGAGTTAAAAACAAAAATTATGTTGAAGATTATTAGTATACAGTGTCTTTAGAGACCTTCATTACACACCTTCAATCTGCAAACCTTCTTTCAAAACTTCATTTGAAACATTGATGTTTATGACTGATCTAAGAAATTATTTTTGACAAATTATTCTATATTTATCTATATGTGTACATAAGTTTCAAATTTTACATAGGATAAATCACTAGTAAGGTGCATCACCATCATAACATAGAATTCCATTTCAGTTATTCCTTACTCTTATCATCCCATCATCAAATAGGTTTATTCATTGATCCTAAATTAGCATATTAAAAGGATATATCCTCAAAAATATAGGTCTAATCTAGATATAGGTATCTTACAACCTTAAATCATTCCAATGTTAGTCTAGATATGAGTTAGATCTGAGCAATCTAATTTCAACGAGGTACTATCTATGTTACTAAAACCTGAATCACAACCATAATTTTACCTCATAAGACAATTTAATGTGTAAATATTCCACTCTTTAAAGATATTATTGATATATGATCTACACTAAATTTGCTTGTGAGTTATTCCTAAAGAAACCACGCAAAAAAAGAAAAGACCCCAAAACTATCCAAGTCATTAGTCAACTTGAAAACATTATGTTGGGAAACATGGTTTCCCCAAAATATGTTGCTATAGGGAGTCTTGTAGTCACTGTTAGCATCTAAGTAAAAACCATCACTAACACATTAATCTATTTGGGAGTAGACATTAACATCATGACTATAGAAATAATGCTTAAGCTAGGAATTATACACCTATGCCAAACACCTATTGTCTTATAAATAGTTGATAGATACATTGTTAAACCTAAAGGGATCATATAATATGTTTTCATTACAATGTATTCATGGTAGTACCTAGTTTAATTCATTATCCTATAGCCTAAGAGTAACTTAGGAGGTTATCCTTTGATATTAGGAAGACCATGGTTGGCCATAGCTGATGCATTCATTAACTATAGGTATGTAAATATGTTGATGTTAGACAATAATGATATAAATAAACTAGTCTTACACCCACTAGCCAAACCATATTTTGAAGAGGAACAACCACCTAGAGTAGATGAAATAGATGAACAAGGAGATTATTTACACATTTTATGCATAATTGATTGAAGTATGTCTTTGATAAATTAATAATAAGAAATTGTTCTTGTCAATACCCTATAAAACATTTATCAGGAGGATCTTATAACACATAATATATTAGAATGCACACCTTGGCCTTTTGAAAATGTCATTCCTAAAACTAGTTTATTTTATGTTTTAAGTGACATTATAACATTCCATCATCTCTTACCCCATCGTTGCAACTATGCCCCATTCATAAGAAACATAGAGACCATGATGGCTTTATCCACACAAATGGAATTTCTTCTAGAAAAATCTATCAAAATAAATAAATAATTGATAGTTAAATAGGAAACCAAGATAGTTGTAATTATTAAGAAATAAGAAGAAGCATTTTTTTGGGATTATTATGATATGAGATGAATACCTTCAGAATTATCCACCCATCACATGTATATAAAAGAAGAATGTAAACCCATTTGTAAAGATCAACGTAGAATAAAATTGTAGTCAAAGATAATCAAAAATGAATTTCATAAAATCTTAGATGTAGGCTTCATCTACCCTATCTATGATAGTTAATGGGAGTCACCTCTAGTGATTTTACCCAAAAAGGGTGGAAAGTGGTGAATTTGTATAGATTACAATGAACTAAATATAGCCATAAGAAAGGATCATTTCCTCTCCCATTCATTAATCAAGTGCTTGATACATTAGTATGGAAAAATTATTTATAATTCCTTGATGAATATAGTGGCTATAATTAAATTAATGTATCACCTAAGTATCAAAATAAAACTACTTTCACTTGCCCCTAGGGCACTTATGCATATTTAGTATTGACATGTGGTTTATGCAATGCTCTAGCCACTTTTCAATGGGTTGTTCTAATGATCTTTTCTGACATCTCCCATGACTATGTATAAATATATATGGATGACTTCATAGTCTATTGGAATACATATGAATAATCCTTAATAGCCTTGAGAAATTCCTTTATGATGTTAATGTCACCAATTATCCTTATGTCATGAAAATTGCTACATGCTAATGACTAGAGGAATTGTTTTAGGACAATACATTTCACTTGTAGGAATTAAAAAAGACCCTAAAAAAATTAGTATAATTAAGGACATACCCATACCATTGAATCTAAGAGATGTCAAAAGTTTTCTAGGACATGTTGGCTATTATAGATGACTTATCAAGAACTTTAGCCAAAACTCAACACCATTATTTGTTTTACATTATAAAGATGATAATTTTGTTTAGACTAATGAGTGTCAAATAGCCTTTAAATAACTCAAATATCTACTAACAAAAACTCCCATAATGATAGGTCCTGACTATAAAAAAACCTTTCCACATTTATATAGATTCATTAGACTCTAAATTAGGAGCTATCCTTAGACAAAAAGATGAATCTCTAAGTTATGCCATCTAATTCATCAGTAAGAATATTTAACGGCATAAAATAAACTACATGGTAGCTAAGAAAAATATTATAGAAGTATTTTATGCCATAATTAAATTTATATAATACAATATTGGATATCAAGTCTTCATTCACACCGATCATGTAGTAATCAAGTATTTAATGACCAAGCCTGTAGTAATGGAAACAATAATTAGTGGTTACTTTTTATAGAGTAATTTTTCATCACCATTATGGATAAACTAGGTAAATATATTGTAGTTGAAACTTTTTTATCTTGATTACAATCTAATGAACAAATCCCTATTATTGATGTTTCTTTTCCAAATGAACATTGATTTAACCTTTTATGGTTTTATAAGTGTAATACCTAAGTTGGATTAAAGAAATGAGATATCTAAATTAGTAAAATAAGATGTAATAATTAACCTATGAATTTTTTAGATTTTGACTTATTTTTCCTTCCTAAATATAGTAAAAAGTATACATAAATAGAGACTTATCTAGAAAGTGACCATCACAGATGATCTTAGTTCTGAAAATTAGGTTATGGATAGGTCTGAGTGTCATCAATAGGGGTGGATAGTAGAAACCCACTTGGATAATATCACCATACTACTATAGTGTCCTCAAAGTGGTTTTAGTTTCATCTTTGTAGGATAGTTTTTATATTTATGGAGCACCTATGCCTTTATTTCTAGGTCATGTTCTTGCATATATGAAACTTGGAACTCTATAGTATGCCTATAAAACCTAATTTAGTGTGTAATCCCTAATCCTCATTAAAAATATGACGTGATCAATAAATGTTTTTTAGTTATTAGGATAGGCTAGATAACCTCAACACCTCACCATAAATATATTTTCCTACATATGAGGGATCAATCATGATGTAGTCCTCCCACGTAGTGTTTGGTGAAAGTACAAGGGAATTCTATAATGAGAGTGGTATGGAGTGGTTGAAGTGTAATTAACCTTTTAAATCTTTAAAATATTGGTTTAGGGAAGATTTAGATGGTATTATACATAATTAGGTCATAATAGGGATCAAATACCTTAATTTTTCTTAACTTGTTTCATATTTGGATAGGCTTTTGTATCTATTTTCCATCTAGAGAATATAGGTCAAATAGTATTGTATTTATAAAGATCTATAGCTTGTGAAGATAATAATATTTACTTAGGTATAATTTAGGAGGGGAACATATTTTAAAAAGTATTCATTTAGGAGAGTTAGGGAAAGGGACAATAATACCTAGTTGGGGACACTAGTTCCATGTGGCTAAAGTTTCCTTAATGTGGTGCTAATATCCAATTGGAAAACTATTAGGCATAATGGGTTGGGATCTAAGAATGTAGTTTTGGGACTATGTTTGAGCTAACAAAATATGTATATGGTCTACATAATGGTTGTAAAATCATTATAAAGACTTTAGGATGGGTTTAGGACTAAGCTAGGAATAGGTTGTCTCAAAAAAAACTCTTAGCACCTAGATACCACTTTTAGGTGAATAAATTTTCTCCCTCTTTATGATAGAATTGAAAAAAATAAAAATCTCTAGTGTAAAGGAAAAATAAGCATACCTGGACTTATCTTGGAAGTGAATCCCATGTACTTGAGTTTGAGTGTGTTAATTTTGTTCTACATATGTGAAACATGATCCAAAGCAATGACCTACAATGAAACATGAAAAAATAAGTCCTTACATAAGACATTATCAAAAGCAAAAGATAATGATGAATAAAGTAAATAAGTAAAGCTAAGTAAAAGGAGAGGAAAGGAATGAATAAGACTCGTTAGTTATGAAACTCAATGCATGAACCTAGTGACAACATTTGTGTGTGAGTGTATAAAGTGATCAAATCATTGTATATATTAGATTGAGATGATATATTGCTCAATCCTCATATGGGTGGCTCAAAAATTCAATCTAGTTTTGAATCCATCATCTCACCCATGCTCGATGGATCATGATCTATGAATATCTTGGATAAGATTGTAAGTGTGTCTAAACCTCTCATGTGGGTGGATTAAGAAATGAATTAAGCTACGAATCCATCATTTCACACCTTGTGAAGTAGTTGTATTTGAAGCTATACTACGAAAAGTGTTGAAATTATCTAAATGGGTATATCTAACTATTTATGTCATCTTCATAGCCAATCGGGTACATTAGTTGGCTCTAGTTCACTCAAGAATGACAAACACTATAGAGGAGTAGGGCATGAAACTTCTTATAACGTGGAATGTGATATCAAGTGTATATTGCATAGATAATGACATGGTATTTGGCATTCAGTTTGATTAACTTGTGTGCAGCTAAAAATATGGAAATATAGAAATGTATATATTTTAATCAACTTGATAGAAATGTAAACATAGAAATTCATACAATATATAAATTGTATGTTTTCTAAGTAATTTTTGACTATTTTTGTCTTTCGACATATTATATTGTTTTTATATTGTTTGGATATAAACTCTGTACAAGGAGTGAGATAGAAGTATGTACAAGAGTAGTAACCATAATAACCAATTAATCTCTTCAGAGACTCACTATCATTATGGCCTATGTTAAAAATAGGAATAGTAATTTCTCATGCAGTGTGATTGCCATGTTGAAGTTGAATGTTGTTTTAGTAAGAATATGAGTAATGGTAATCATTCGAATCATAATAACCTTGAATTATAGAGGGAATTGGATCATTATATGGATTTGAGCTTTTTTAATTATGCTTTGGCATATTGATTTTTATTTTTCCCTTTTAAACTATGTTTATTACAAACATACAATGTTGTGGAGGTTCTTTTCCTAGAAAACTTGTTTTTAGAATGATTGTTTATGTAGAAAGATTTTGACTTTAAAACTGAAATTATTTCTCTTTTTGTAACATGTCTTATGTATCTAGATGTTTTGTCTTAATAAAATTTATTTGTGATTGATGTGCATTAATAAGTTTAATAAATCCCAAACCCTATTGACCAACATAATCAACTACTAGATTAGAAGAAGTGATGTCTTGGGCTTGTTTTCCCAAACCTTGACCATTATAATCAAACTATTGTAATATTTGTGACCAAAACTATACCATATTGCATGTTGAGTCTCATTTTGATGAGATCTATGTGCTTTATTTATCTATTCTTGTTGTATTATTTATTTATCTCATTTTTTTGGAACCTTTTGTTGTCTTTATTTATACTTTGGTAACCATTTCTATATTGTTTCTGAATTTGACCCTTTTTCAATAGGTATATGTGTCATTGTATATGGTATGGATGATGTGTAATTTTATGGGCCATATGTATCCATTATCTATTGTATTTTCCTTTTTAATGATAAACATGAATCTATGTGATGCCCATGCATTCTATGATATGGATAAAAATGGTTGTATCTCCTCATTGGGTGTAGAGGAGGTAGGTTGATCAACTTAAATTTAATCATGTCCCTTAGCATCTCACTAAAGATATTATTTGATCTTTGAATGATTTTTGAATCACTAGTTATATATTTACTTTATTATGATTTATGATTTGAATTTGTAACATTATTTTCCATAAATTGACTAGGTGAAGATGCATATACATTATTTAAACTATTGTGATCTAGAGGCATTTGTCTTATAAATTTATTTTCTAATGTTTTAGTATTTTCATGTAATAGTTGATTCTAATTTTGTAGGCCTACAATTATCTTTCTTATTCTGATAATTTAATCACATAAAGTGTCATAAGTACAAAACTTATCTACTTTTGATTGAACATGTAGGCACACACCCTATATGGAAGAGGTGTGAATAAGCTGAGTATGGGGATTAGTGACATTGGTATAGGCTACTTCGTCTTGTGGAGGAATGAAACGATGGACCTAGTTAGAGGGAATGTAGCTATTACCCTCATGGATATGAGGATAAGAAGGAGATTATTTCTTATGCATAAGATATGGGATTAAAACTTGAAATATAGCTGTTAGATTATGTGATAAATGATTTATGTGTGTATGGGTTTACTTGTTAAAGGAATTCAACATGGGATAAGGATATTTTGCTATGAGATTTGAAATATAGTTCAATTGAGAGAGAGCATCATTTATACATGTGTTTCTATCTTATCTGAGTTCATTTGAAATTAAAGGGAGAAACATGGAAATGAAAGTATTAAACTTTGTAACAAAAACTGATTGATTTATTTTGTCATCATAAACATGATTATATAAATTACAAGCTATGTGAATATCAGATTTAAATTCTAGAAATTTAAATCCTAGGGTTATCTAGGGTTAGCGATTTGAATTAGGGTTAATTTTCCAAAGATTTAAATAAATGAAACCCTAATTTGAAATTGATTTATTAACTAGGTTATCTTAAAATTTAAAAATTATAATTATGCAACCTTAATTTATGGCACAAAAATTTAGATTAATGTAAACTAGGGGTTTAAGCAATAATCAAAGTAAGTCAAGTTCACCAAATGATTTAACCTTATAGGGTTTTACTTAATGTAAATTATATGTTTGATTAAAGGGATGAGATGTATAAATTAATTAAATAATATGCAGTAATTAATCACTCATTTGTTATGCATTTTGACTTTTTTTGCCTTTCTAAAAATAGTAATAAATATACATAAATAGAGATTTATTTAGAAAATGATTGTCATAGATGATCTAGGTTTTAAAAATTAGATTCTAGACAAGTTTGAGTGTCATCAATAAGGTGTCAGGATCTATTTGTTCACTATATAATAGCACCCCACTTGGATAGTAGTGTCATATTATTGTATTATCCTCAAAGTGGCGCTAGTGTCCTCTTTGCAAGACTTTTCCTATTTTTTTGGAGCACATGAATTTGTGTTTTTAGGTCTTATTGACTAAATTTGACCCCAGGTCAAATTAGGTCAACTCAATATATAGTTAAACTTACTATACAATATTGTTAAGTCATAACATGGTCATAAAGGTCATCTAATGTGTTATAAACCTTGGTCATTTGTGTCATTATCTTAACATTCTTTTATGTCACCTTTTTCATCACTCTAAATGACTTGTAAAATTTTCACATAGGAAATATGTGTCAAAGTGTACTATAATGCCACACATCTTAGCTAGATGTCATATGACTATTCAAAAACAAGTAATTATAGGTTTAATGTACAAATAAAGAGTTTAACTATAAAACATGCTATTTTTTTTAGTTTTATAGATTCATGACACTACTAACACATTTGGCCACTTTAGGAGGGTCTATCCAAATGGCCATAAGTCAATTTCAAGATTGGGAAGCTTTGATAGGCTGAAAATTGAGGAAAACTAATTATTCTCCCTCATCACTCCCATAGACAAGGTTAAATAGTTTAACGATTTTCCTTTAGTATAGAGAGGGGGGGTGAGAGTTGGTTTGAGTGCACTTTGGGGTTGAAAGTAGTCTCTATGAGCTCTCATTTCATGTAAATAATTTTCATATTGGTGGACTAAGCTTCATGAAAAAATGTTAAGACTATTAATGCCTTCAAACTACCTACATAACCCTTTCACCTTTAGTTTCCATATCTAATTATAGTTGTTTGATGCTTCTAATTGGTGTAGGTGTATTTAGGTTTTTATTCCTTTCCATGTTTTTTCCCTCTATTTTGGCATGTGTGAATATGTATTTATAGGAAATATCACTCCACTGTGATAGAGATGCATAACTATTAATGGTCTATAGATAGTTATTTTTAGGAGTAGTGCTTTATCCTCTCACAGTGGCTTTAGATCAAAGGTAATGCACTTATCTTACCTATTCTCTAATCATGGCTATGGTCTAGGAAAATTAAATATAATAATGGAAGTATCAAATCTTTCAAACTAGGTGGAGTTGAAGATCGTTCATAGACACAGTCAGAATTCAAAATAATAGTAACATATAGAACTGTGTAAGAGGTCTAAGAAATAGTGTTAAAAATTCTCTAGAGGTGTTTGGATTAAATATAGTCCTTAAAACATACCTAAGAACATAAATAATATAATTTTTATAGTAGTGAGGTTACTATAGATAGCTAGACCCAAGTTCATGTTCATAGGTTGAATAATTTACTAATAGGTAAGTCTTACCTTAGTTTCTCTAAAAAGGTTTTTTGCCTTACACAACATCATCTATTGATGGACATTATTGAGGTCTAGATAGGTATAATCATTTCACTCTTGTAGTCTAGACCTAGAGGTTACACCTGAGCATAATAATAAAATTGATAGGTCAAGAGAGGATAATGGTAGGATGATTTCAATTCAATCAAGATTCTACTAAAGATGCTGAGTGAAAACACAATGCTTTCAAGCAAAATTAACTTATAACATGTAAGTAAAAATAATTTCATTCATGATAATGGTATGAAGGCATGTTATGTAAACATAAATGAGTCTATTCAAGTGTTAGATCTCTAATTATTGGAAGAGAAGCAAGGGTGTGATCCTCAAATAAAAAAATTCCCGCCTATAGGAATTTCATAACACATTGAATTGACATCTACAGTCTGACTACAAACCTATAGTACATTGATAGTAGATGTGATATAATAATTTGACTGAAGATAGCATGGTTAGTATGGTGTTATTTACAAAATGAAAACAAAATGAAATAAACACACTAATAACATAATATCTCTAAGCCTAGACACTAGGGAGAGCTTAGTTAAAAAAAAGCAAATGACGAACACAAATAAAAAGTAAGGAATGAAAATAAAATAATTCCTTCACCTTCCTTGGATGCTCTAAATCCCTTTGTAGTGGTGGCTTGCTCAGCTTGTGCTCATGAAGTCCTTGGCAATGGAATCTTGGCTACCTCCATCTCTCCTTGGCACCTTTGGCTTGTGGCTTGGCTTGGCTTAGAATCAATTTGGCATGGTAACACTAGTTTTTGAAGATTTTGGAACCATTTTTGAATTATAACTTTGCCTAATCAAGTCCTTTAAGATATTTGAGCATAATAACTTTGGATGAAAATAACTTAGAAATGATGTTCATGGCCTCTCTATTTATATATTTTTGCAAATGTCTAGAATCAACCTGAACCATCCATCTCAAAATTTGAGATGTGTGGCTAAGGATTAATCTAATTATGAAATTAAAATTGATAAATAGGCTCATCAATATTTGGGATAGAGGATAAATTAAGAGGCATGGAGGGATTTGATGCGGCATGGGAGGCATGACTCCTAATATTTGTTTCATTTATGGCTTAGGGATGTCTTTCTAAGAAATGAGGTCACTTGATGATGCAGATATTCAATATTCATTTTCAAAAATAAATATTCAACAAGTTTCCATGGAATTGTTGATTAGGATCTAATTTGGATTTATTAGCTCTTAAGCATGATTAAGTACTTTGTGCACAAGTTACTTAGATTTATCTGAATGCCATGTTATTGGTCCAAATTTTGACTAGGTTGGAATTGGAAGTCACTATAATATGTGTTGAATTCATATTCCAACTTATGATTTTACCAAAAAAAAATAACAAAGGCACATCTCTTGTGTAGAATATTTGATAGGAAAGAGAAATTTAGAGCACCTAGGTGCAAAATTGGCATTTTGACTTAGAATGATCTGATCAAAGTTAGTTTGCCAATAAATTACATTGACCTTTTTAGGGATACCCTAGCCAAAATTAGCACTTGAATATGTCAGTTTCACATCATTTAGTGTGTTTTGGTTTTTTAGGCCAAATTGTACATTTTGGGTAGAAATTGGTCAAAAGCCTGATTGGGGGTTATCAGTGGCCAGATTTAGGTGTCTACAATTTGCCCTTATTTGGGAAGGTATTTCAATCTATAATCATAATAACATCTTCTCAAATAATGAAAAGGTCATGTATGCTTACAACTACAATGATGAAAAACTAATTGTATGATTCCCCCTTGAGGGAATGGTTGACATAAGTAAGTCGATAAATGATCCCTTGAAAATAAAGAAGTGAAATGAGTGGACCAATTAAAGGAAAGATGATGGGGTGAAAACAAAATTATATTGAAAGAGTAGTCAAAATCATTGATAATGCAAGTGGGATAGTGTACAATTGTTTTCCCAAAGGTAGTTATAAGCATTGTACCCCAATAGTGGAAATGTGGTATGATAACACAATGATCTACCCAAAGGTGGTTATAATCATCAAGAAGATGGAGCTACCCTAGTTAGGATAGATAAATAAGATAATAACATGCCCTTGTATAGGAAAATAAACTAAAGTGGTGACAACATAATGATTTGCTTAAAGGTGGTTATAATCATTGAGAAATATAGGTGGGATGGTGTGTAATGATTTTCCCATAGGTGGTTATAGGCATAAGACCCTAATTATGGAAAACATGATAAACTTGGCTAAGGATGGTGATAAGTTAACACATAGGATAATGATGAATTAGAACAACCTACTAGTAGGGAGATTCTCATCTGGACTAATAAAGGTTGAAATTATTTCATGTTTAATTACTCTATTTGGGATATGATTAAGTTTAAATCAGGATGTTAGTGATGAAGAGATGACACCATTGTTGAATAGACTTCTTGAAGCTAATTTTTTTAATAGCACATGTCGATAGGCATCATCGTATAACATCATGAGGACTTGGTTAAAATATGTATGAGGACTGACTCCCATAATCCAATACTCAATAGAAAATAATTCACCAATTGTAGAAACCATGATGATAATGTGAACATATGAATATGGATAGATTTAATTATAAGTATGGGCAAGGAATCACCTAATGAACACACATAAATTTAATTAAGGCAATAATGTTGATGATCTGGGCAACAATTCAAGCAATAATTCGGTTGATGGTTCTACCCCAATTGATGATAGAACTTCCATGAGCCATAAATTTTACACCTTATCTCCAATTAACTCACTATTTGAAACATTAGAAATATAATAATGAGGAGAATGTGATGAGATATCATTCAGATCCATTCAATGGATTTCAACCCCCAAAAACCCAATGGAAGTGCCTTTACATTTCATTCTTGATAGTGGGAGTCAAAAGAATTTAATCTCTACTAAAGTTTTGAAAAGTTTGAATCTAACCATGAAGCCTCATCCAAAGCCATATAGTATTGGATGTTTGATCCCAAGGAGAGACCTCCATGTCACCCATCAATGTCTTCTTTCATATGAAATAACACCTTTCCAAGATGAAGTCTCCTGTGATATGGTCAATCTAGATGTTTGTGATGTACTCATTGGTTAGCCATTTATGTATGATTGACATGGCATCTATGAATCATGAGCTCAAAGAATCACCATCACTCTTGGAATGCATCACTATAGGGTACCATAGGTACCACCTCCCACATCTATCTCCCTAATTAGTGCCAAGAAATGTAAGATATTGGTGGAGAAGAAAAAGCAATTCATTCTCATGGTGGTCAAACCATAGAAATCCAAGAACGTTGATGTTGCAGTCCTAACTACACAATAAACACAATAATAGAAGTAGGTGGTATAAATAATAGGAGAATATGATTATTTATCCAAGTCACCCATAGGAGTTCCACTACATTACCAAGTAAAACATTATATCGATTTGATCCTAGGATCAACTTTTCCTAACAGTCATGTGGATCATAGATCAATTTTAGAGAATGATGAGATAAAAAGATAAATTCAATAATTGATCCAAAAGGGTCACATCAAGCCAAGCCCTTCACCTTATGGCATCCCAATTATCCTGGCACCAAAGAAATATGGAACATGGAAGCTTTTCATTGACTATCGATCCTTAAATAAAATCACTGTGAAGAATCACTACCCCCTCCCCAAGATTGATGACCTAATGGACCAAATCCATGGTGCAAAGTTATTCACCAAAATTGATCTCAAATGTAGCTATCACAATATTCCTATCAATCCCACTGATGTTTGGAATATTGCATTCAAATCTAAGGAGGGGCTCTTCAAATGGTTGGTTATGCCTTTTGGATTAACTAACAAACCTGAAACCTTCATGAGGATGATGGATGCCATGCTATGACACTTCACAAACTCATTTGTGGTTGTCTACCTGGATGACATAATCATCTATAGTATAACATGGGAGGAACATCTACATGTTCATAAGGTGCTTCAAACTCTTTGAGAGCACAAGTTGTATGCAAATCTCAAAAAATGCACATTCAGGATGAAAACAATTCAATACCTTGGGTACATTGTGAATGAGTAATGGGTCCATGTTGTTCCAAAAAATATTCAAGTTATTCAAGAATGGCGTAAACCAAGGACCCTCACAAAAATTCACAACTTCTTAGGTCTTGAAAATTTCTATTGCAAGTTTGTTCTTAGATTTTCACATGTTGCTTGGTCACTAATCCAAGTGACTAAAGGAGGAGCTAAATCTACATTTCAGTGGGGTAAAATACAACAAAGGTCATTTGAGAATTTGAAGAATAGACTCTGCTCAGCCACTGTTCTTGCCTTCCCATATTTGTATCAACCTTTTGAGTTGATGATAGATGCATCTAAATATGCCATGGGAGCTATCATCATACAATATGGCCATCCTATTGCATATCATAATGAAACTTTCACTGATATAGTCATGAAATATTTGACATATGATAAGGAGCTCTATTCCATTATGCAAGCTTGCTAATAATGGAAACACTACATCTTGGGGAAAGAGATGATCATCCACACTAACTACAGACCATTGGATTTCATCTAGACACAAATTAAACTATAAAATGAGAGGCACTAAAAGTGGGCCACATATCTGTAGCAATTTCATTTGATAATCAAACACAAACAAGGGAGCTCAAATATGGCCATAGATTGTCTAAGCCACCCACCAATTAATACACTCAAAATAGTTATTGACCTATGCAGACATGAGACTGCCACTTGGGGTGCTTTGTATGAAGTAGATCCTACCTTTACTAATACTTATCAAGTGCTTCAAAAAGGTAAACATGTTTATAATTTCTATTTGAAAGATAATGTCCTCTATCATATGGGGAATATATGTGTTCTAATTGTAGAGAAATAAAAGATGATATGGGAAGCACATTTTAGTAGGATAGCTAGACACTTTAGTGTAGAAAAGACATTGGTAGTTCTTCAAAAACACTTCTAATGGACCCATATTCAAAATTATGTGGACAGGTATCTCAAATATTATACCCCATGTGTGATATCCAAGCCAACAAATAAGAAGCAAGGAGTGTACATTCCATTTCTAGAACCAACTAGGCCTTAGGAATTTGCCTCAATGGATTTTCTCTCAATTTTGCCCACTTCAAAACATGGCAAGGACTATATTTTTTTGTAGTTGATCATTTTTCAAAAATGGATATCATGATTAATTTAAAAAAAATATCCGTTGAAGAAATTAATCAACTATATTTTAGTCATGTATGGATCCATTTTGGTCTCCCCAACTCCATTTACAGATCAAGATAGCAGGTTCCTGGGCATATTCTGGTCCACTCTATGAAAGATGATGGATACCAAGATGATGAAGTCCATAGCCTTCCATCCATAGACTAATGGTTAAATAGAGGTGGTGAACCACTTGATTGTTCACATGATTTAGATGTATCATTTCAAACATCCATGTACATGGGATGTGGGGCTTCTTTTCATACAACATAGATATAATTGGGCCCTACACAGCTTGACCAAGCATATTCCATATCAAGTATGCTTCAGGTTATAACCCACGGTACCAATTGATATAGTCATTCCATTCTCCACCATGGAATACACACCTCATGGAACATCTAAGGTATTAAAAGTAACAAAGTTCAATGAAAAATGCAACACATCTAACATCAAGTTCATGACATCTTGGAGAAGATGAATTAGAAGTATAAATAATGCCATGACAAACATAGGATTACACACCATTTTATTATGGGTGACAAGGTTTGGTTGTGGCTTCATAAGGAACAACTTGCAGACCCACATAGAAAAATTTATCCTCTATGATATGGTCCCTACACCATCACCGAAAAAGTTGGAGAAAATGATTTTGAGTTGAACCTACTAGCCTACCTTGGTCTACATCTAATATTAAACATGGAGCTCCTAAAACCATATCATCTACCTCTATTCATCATTTCAATTATACTATAACAACTAGACATAGATGAGCTTGATCCATAGAGTTTTTCTCTAGTAGAGGAGGATTAGATTGTGGACACCTAGATGAAGACAACAATAGTATGCTCTATTACACTTTATCATATGGTCAAAAGGGGCCAACTTAGCCACCAAGTTGAGTGGCTCATAGAGAATTAAATTAAGACACAACTACCACACTCGATGAGGAATATTGATGTAATGAGGATCATTACTTCTCAATGAGGGAGGAATGATCTAGGCAATAATTCAGGTGATAATTTGGGTGATGGTTCTACCCCAATTAATGATGGAACTTCAAAGAGCCATAACATTTGCACCGTAGCTCCAATTGACTCACCATTTGAACCATTGGAAATATAAGAATGAGGATAACTTGGTGATATATCATGAGCTCCACTCAATGGATTTTGACCCCCTAAAACCCAATGGAAGTGCCCCAAATTTCAATTTTAGTAGTGTAGTCTAAAAATAGTAAGTTTCTAAAAATAGTAATTCCTCAAATTCTATATTGTTTTAAATCATGCAAGTAGAACCATTTAATCTCCCTTGAGATTGGTGACCTTCCACATCCTCCTCCTACTTTCAAAATATGTTTAAATGAAGATGTAACCTTAAATGGAAATTAGACATTTATTCCTAGAGATAAGCATATAGTTGTATTATGATCTTGAGTAATAAAATATCTCTTCTCAGAGAATTCATTGTTACTATGTTATTTTTTGTGTTTTTGAAATATCTATCAATCAAAACTTTTTAGTTTTGGATCAGCTAAAAGCAAACAAACATGTATATAAACAAATAAACAATGCAATAAAAACCCTACAAACATTACCCCTAGATAATAGGTGACAAATTAACAAACAAATAAAATGGGGGAATAGAAGAAAAGGAAGCGGGTGGCTAGTGGCTGAGCTATCTCCATATGCACTAGGCAAGTGGATGTTGCCTATATAGTTCCATGGAAGTAATATCCAATAAAAAAAAATTAGGCTAAATTTAGTTATCTCAGGGAATAGGAAGAATGTGATAACTGATGAACACAAATATAATGGATTTGATAGAAGAAGAGGAATGGTCTTGAAAAATGGCAAGTGCATGAGAGAAAAAGGACAAAAAGGATGGGGAAACTAAATGACAAGTGATTTTCTTATAACTTAGTAAGGGTTCCCAAAATATTTAAAGCAAAGAAGTGGTTAAGGTTTTTGTTTTTTTTTTCTAATGAATTTTTAAATGTTTCTGTAATTATTTTGGAGTGTCTCAACTCAATTGAGAATGATGAGACACTAAATGATTAAATCTCATAAAATGGTGAGAGCATTCAAACTTAGGTTACTCATAAAATGGAAAGAGAATGGGAAAAAAGTGGCTCAAATGACCTCAATAAGTATCAAGCACTACCTACATAGTCCCAAAGTAGGACCTCAAGTCACTATAGTTCCACCCTTATAGCAGAAGAATTTGACTAGTGTAGAAGTCAATTCAAATAAAATAGGCACAATTGGTAAAAAGGCATAGTATGACATGGGAAGTGACAAGTTGGTACGTTAAGGATTAATGTTTCCCCTAGTTTTCCCATAGGTGGTTATAACTAGGACACAATGGCATAAAAAAATGGTACTAATTTGCTTAAAGGAATCTATAATTAGTAGCAAGGCTGATGGTAAGAAAGGAATAAAAAATGAAGGATGCAATTGTAAAAACTTCTATCACATTATCCCAAAATATGATCTCTATCTAAAGTACTTAAACTAATTGATAAATTGAATAGATACCTCAATTCTAAAAATTTATAATGAATGGAAAAAACCAAGGTCAAACAAGTTAGGGTTTAGAACACACTAGGGTAATAGGTCAAAAAAAAAGTGGATACGATGAAGAGGATAGATAAGGATGGTATTTGTATAAAGAATAATAGTGATAAAATGGCATAACTAAAATGGTCCTTATGTAAAATACACTGTAGTGCTCAAGCATAGTACTATTAAAGATGAATAATATTCATCAGCTCTATAATTCCATCATCATCTATTGTGGCAAGCATGTATGCTCTTGATCCATAATCTATAGTAATGATGAAAATCCCTATTCAGTTTTGTTTGAATTTCCCTTTATGATTTTTCTTAGCCATGGTATTATTTTGGTTTTCTTTAAGAACAAGATCACCAAGTTTAAATGTTCTATACTTAACATTTATATTATATTGGATTTTGAGTTGATTTTTAAATGCTTGAATATTGTTGAGTGCAACCATGAGTTTCTCATCAAATAGGTGTAGCTCTTGTAGGCAGGTTACTCGATAGTCATGATCATCTAGGACATGATTGAAAGAGATGCATAGTGAATGAAGTTCAACCTCAATGGGAAGGATGGCCTCAATACCATAAAAAAGTGAGTATGGAGTGGCTCTTATGGGGGTATGATGATTGGTATGGTATGCCCAAAGGATAAGGAATATATGCAAGTGCCAATCATGATTGACATCATTGAAAATTATTTTGAGAGTATTGATAATGGTTTTATTAGATGCCTCAGCTTAGCCATATCTTGAGGGTAATATGCTATAAAAAATGTTGTGTGATGTTATATCTAGTACATAGCTATTCTACATCCCTATTCTTAAATGATCCATCATTATCACATATAATTTTAGAAGGGATACCATAGGAGCAAATGAGATGGTTGAAAATGAATTTGGAAATTTGCTTTCCAGTCACATAAGTGAGGGGTATAGCTTCAACCCACTTAGTGAAATACTTAGTGGTGATAAGGATATGTTTATGACCATCAAATGAAGTGGGGTTAATCTTCCCAATGAGGTCAGGTTTCCATGTAGAAAATGGCCATGGTGTCAACATCAGTTTTAGAGTTTTTACTAGGGTATGAATTAGATTAGAATTTTATTGACATTTGTCACACTTCTTTACATATTCAATGGCATCTGTATCCATGGTAGGCCAATAATAACCAGTACACAAAATTTTTTTGGATGGGACTACCCCACTAGAATGATCTCCACATACTCCTTCATGAACTTCTCTTAACACTAACATAAACTCTACTAAAGTTAAACAATGAAGTAGAGTTCCATCAAAACTATGATAATAAAGGGTGGATCCAAGTTAGGTATAATGAATGAAGGCTTTAGTTTGTTTTCAAGATAGGTTAGGTGGAAAAAATTGGTCATGAAGGTAGTTATAAAGGTCTAAGTACTAGATAGAATTAGGACCAATAATATCACAAATCATGGCAATGGTTGAAGGTTCATGAGCTGGTGCTGATAAATTCTTGATGAGGAACTAATACTCTCTAAATTTATCTATTTATCAAATTAGAGATCCAATAGTAGCCATGGCATCTATAGTTTTGTTATTAGCCCTCAGTATATGCTCAAATTGAATGTTGGTAATTTATTGTTTAAGATTGTCGACCATAGCTTTATATATAACCAACTTGTCATCTTTGGTCTAAAATTGATCTATGACCTGATTGATGATTAACTAAGAATCACCATAAACTTAGAGATGATATATATTCCAATGCATTGCTTGTCAAAGTATCATAATAAATGCTTCATACTCAGCCATGTTATTTATACAAGGAAAACTAATTCTAAATGATTTAGGGATTAGATTCCCCTATGGTGTAATAAAAAATAGGCCTGCCCATGATCCATGTGTAGTTAATGGACCATAAAAATATAGTTTCAAAGGATACTCCTCAAGGGGTTTGTCAATGATGTTATTATGGATTCATCAATAAATTAAAATGTGAGTGGTTGTGTGTCTGTGAGAGGCACTTCAACAAGTTGATTTGCAAGAACTTGTCCCTTAATTTCCTTTTGATTTACATACTCTATGTTAAACTCACTGAGAAGCATGATACATTTATCCATTCTACCTTGAAAATATATTTTAGATGGTAAATACTTGATTATATGTACTTTTGAAATGACCATGGTCTTATTATTCAAAATTTAATTGTGTAATTTTTGAGTTGTGAAGACCATGGCTAGACAAGCTTTTTCAATAGGTGCATAGTTATGTTTATATGTAACCAAGGTATGGCTTAGGTATTATACAACATGCTCCTTTCCATTTTCATCATTTTGAAACAACAGTGCCCCTAGAGTATGGCCAGTAGTTTATAGGTATAAAAAGAATGGTTTTTTTGTCATAGGGGTAATAAAATAGGTGAATTAACAAGATAGTCTTTGATTTGTTAAAAAAAATTTTGGTAGTGATCATCCTAGTGAAATGAAACTCCCTTATTTGAAAGGTGTGTAAATTGATGTCACTTTTATACTAACTAAGAGATGAAGCATCAGATTGATTGGATCTTACCTTATAAACTATGCAGTTGATTCAAATTGGTTGGTGGTGGCATCTTGGTTATAACTTGTACTTTAGCTAGATCAAATTCAATACCTCTACGAGACATGATGAAGCCAAGTAATTTGCCTAAAGTTATGCCAAAAACACATTTATTTAGATTAATTCTAACTTTGTACTCTCATAATCTTTCAAATATCTTACACAACACTATTGGATGGTCAGCCCTAGTTTTAGATTTTCCTAATATATCATTGACATAGTCTTCAATAATATCATGCATCATATCATGGAATATGATAGTCATGGCTATTTTATATGTAGCTCCAACATTATTAAGGCCAAATGGCATTATCTGATAACAAAATTTTCCCCATGGAGTGGTGAATGTTATTTAATGTTAGTTTTCTAGTGTTATTTTAATTTTTTTGTATCTTGAAAAGCCATCCATGAGTGAAAGAATATCATAATCAGCCATGGATTAAATGATCATGTAAATATTAGGCAAGGGAAAATAATCTTTAAGACAATCTTTATTGATATCTCAAAAATTAGTACAAATTATGATCCCTTCAAGATTTTTACTAATAGGTACCACATTAGAGATCTATTCTAAGTACTCAATGGATCAGAAACATCATGCTTCTAAGAGTTTTTCCAACTCTTTATATACCAATACCATAATGTGAGGATGCATCTTACGTAGCTTTTATTTTAATAATTTAGTGTTAAGATTAACCACAAGGTGGTATAGAACCAATGAAGGGTCTAAACCTAGCACGTCAGAATAGGCCCATGCAAAGATATCTACAAATTCTCTAAATAGAGCTGTAAAGACATCATCTTCCTCCTCAGTAAGAGATGTACCTATTTTTATCCATTTTAGGTTTGATGGGGTCCCAATATTTACCTCTATTATATCTTCAACTAAAAGGGTCAAACTATCTTCTAGGATATTAGGTAACGACTTAAACTATTGGATTATGTCAAGGTCCTCCATTAGGACTTGATCTTCAACTTATCCTAGGCATGATTAATCTAAGTCCCATAATGGGAGATCTAGCCATGTAACAAAAATAGTTAAAAATTATTGAATAATTTGATCAAATACTTGTTGTTTCTCAAATCCGAACTTGGATCCATAGGCAATTTCATCATTGGTGGTCTCTTAGTCTAAATTCCAAGAAGAATGAACACCCCCAACTAATGGTACCTGAAACAGGTTTTCACCACTAGACTGGCCTTTATCATTACTTTTTCCCTAGTCAAAAAGTGCCTTAAATATTTTTTCAATTTGGGACCTCAATGTTTTACTTATATGTTTTTGGCTAAGGGTTTTCAATCACTCTCCAAAATAGGTGGAAAGATCTAATGTGATTGAGAATCCCAATTTGTGATCTCCTAATAAAACATTGTCTCTAAGGCCTAAAAATTCATAGAATGCTTCATCATTCTAAAACTCATCAATTAGTAGACTAGATTCTTGTTGGTACCAATCTATCATTTGGGGATAATATAATGGCAAAGAATTGCAATGAATGGCCAAGGTAAGTGTACACATGGAATTGTTATCAAACAAATTGGTTTCAGCTAGGTTGTCAAAGGTGAGGCTATGATCAGAATCTACTTATCTATCAGCATCATCATCACTAGTCACTGGTGATAGAGTTTTAATAAGATATGTGGGGTCACCCCCAGGTAGTTTAAATCTAAGTCCATAAGGTCTTTCATACGTAGTCATAGAAATTGGCTTGATGGTTCCTTAATGATTTGATCTGAGGACTCTTCCTTCATACTTGTGATGCTTTATGATCCTATTGTTAATATGATATTTTACATTTTTATAATAATTAGCTTGGTTGTCATTGTATAACCATGACTCATTTTATTCAAGAGGGTCAGGTCCTAAGCTAGATGGTGGTAAAAATGTGATAGGTCCCTTATCTTTGTTCTTTTGTTACCAATGCATATTTTGGATGGCTTTAGGTCACCCAAAGGTTTTATAATTCTGAGGAAGATTGGAAATATGAAATGTATCATGGGTCGCATACTCTCCCAGTCCATTATCTAAAATAGTGAAATGATTAGAAGCTTTAGGAGGTGGCATGTGGGAAATGTAATCCAAGGTATTAAGATCTATGTAAATATCTGGTGAAGGATCAATAAGTATAATCTTTCCTTTATCCTACTTGGAACTTGGATTCATATTTTACTAATAATTATAGCTTTGAAATTCAGCCTTAAGATGCTTGTAGTGTTCATATGGGTGTAAATCTCTTGAAATATTCACTTCCATCCCTAAGTGGGAAAACTTGATACATTGGTGCAACATTGATGGGACTGCATGAATCTCATGTAACTAAGGCCTTATTAGAAGCATATTATATGATAACTAGAAAACTAATGGTGCCTTGTGATTCTCTTTCCTAATTATCATAGGTTTTGATAGTTATTATTTTTGGTTAGAGATCTGCCATTATGTACCCAAGAAGCTTCATGAGCTTTAGAGACACTATGTTGAGGCCTGATCCATTGTCTATAAGGACACATTTTAATTTGTGCCATCTGATACAAACTTATATGTATAATGGATTATTATGGAGTGGGCCAAGGCAAGACATATCACTTTCGTTGAACGTGACTTGTTTTGCTAGAGCTAGGTGTCCAACCAAAAATTGAAAATTATCATGGGATATGTCACTAAAAATAGTGGATTAGGTTATAAACTCATTCAAGATGTTTTTATGGATTATTGAAATTCACAAAAAATATAAAATAAAAATTTGTGCTAGTGTCTTTTGTAATTATTCCATAATATCAAACTTCTTATCTTGGTCAAGAGTGAATGGTTTATTCTAAGGATAAATAGTTAGTTAGATGATAGGCAAAGTGGTGAATGGATATGGGCCTGGGATAGTAATATTTAACCTCCAAGTTGTGATTGTACAATCTAGATTAAATACTAGATCATTATTGCTAACCACTATTGGAAACAGTGTAGGACTAGATAGAACAAGTCTTAGTTGCCAGTGCACTTGCATGTGGTCATGTGGCAAGGATGAGTTGTCGATATAAGATCTAAAAGGGGAAGTCCTAGTTTATTAGTTTTCTTTTATGCACTCCCAAGTCAAAGAAGAATTAACCATGTAATTTATCTAAATTGGGTTGTTTTAAAATGGTCTATGCTGATTAGCGCTTGGTCTAGGATTAATGGAGATGGTATTAATGCTATCCCCTATAATATGACCTACAACCCTTTTGTAATCATGTGAAACTACATGGTAGGTTTGTTGTTTATTACCATTATGACCTTGGTTTTGTCTATTGTTCTATCATTATGGGTTATACTACTATTTTTTTTATTTTTTTGGTTTAGAGTTTGATTTTGATAATATTGATTTTGCTGCTGCATTGGCCATTGTTGTTGCTATTGCTAATTATTTTGCTACTAATAATTATTATGTTGGGGAAATGGGTTTTGATAAATCCTAAGAGTTTGATTAGAAGTGGAAGCACCATTATCTAATGTTATATCCCCATTATCTAACATATTCTTAATTAAATGCTTGATTTGGACACATCTTCATAGATTATGCCCATTGACCCGATGATAGTCACATAATTAATTTTCATGGTACCAATCAGGATAAGGAATGCCTTGTGGATAATGCTTTGGTATAGTCTAAATAATCATATTAGTTTTAGAAATCTTTCAAAATAAAAACTCAATCAGTTCTCCTAGGTTACTAAATATATGACATGCAGGCATGGTTCTCCTAGGAGGAGGGGTTTGTAATGGTAACAACTATTGTATTTTTTGTGAAGGTCTTGGTTGTTGCTCTTCTAGTATTTTTTGGAGAGGTTACTAGGTAGGATTAATCTAAAAAGGTGGTGTCGATGATGTTTTCACTATTTGGACATAATGAGACTTAGTTACTCCATTTCTCACAATATTCCTATTGTAGTTAAATTACTTTGATCTTTCTTGGTTATTGGCCTGTGTTGGTTGTGATTCTTGCACTTAAATGGGATGTTGGTCATTTCAATGATTAGTATCTTGATTTTTATTATTTTAATTAAGCTTGATAACTCTTTTATTTATGATCACCCATTCAATCAATAAGCCTTTGTTGATGATCTCCTTGAAAGTATGCACATATTGTAGTTTTAGATGGTAAGCTATCTCACTATGCAAATTTTTGGTAAACATAGTGGCTAATTATTTATTTGGTAAACTATGGGTAAAATGGATTGCAAGGGATCTCCATCACTATAAATAAGATTCAAAACTCTTACCAATTTTTTTCTTTGCTTGTGTTAAGTCCACTAATTTAATCTCATGCTTGAGATTATAGAAAAAATGTTGCACAAACTTATCAGAAATATCATCAAAATCCATTATTGATTTTTTGGGAAACTTCTAAAACCACCTCAAAGATTGTCCAACCAAGCTCTTTGTAAACAAAAACAAAAGGTATATGTTGTTATATGCCACTGGTTGACATGTGATGAAGAATTTAGTCAGATGATCCTTAGGGTCACCTTTCCCTTTGTATTTATCAAATTTTGCTAGTTCATATCCTATAGGAAATGGTATCTATAAATACTCCATGTTGAATGGATAGTAACATAAATCATCCAATTTGATATTTTTAGTTTGTTTACTAGCTTAAATGGTAGTAATTGCATCTTTTATTTATTGTAATTCTTGGGATAAAAAATTGGAAGGAATATTGGTTTGAGGGAGAATATGGGTAGATGGTTGAGAGGTCACAAGTGGGACACTTTGACCAATGTATGATAAAGATACCTATTGGGGTATATTGGTTTGGTTGGGGAATGGACCAAGAATACACATACATGGATTAAGATGTACTTGAAATTACAAACATGGTTGTGTGATATTCTGGTTTGGGTTGGTGATAAAGGTTTGACTTGAAGGATTTTTTTTGTTAGGATGGAGGGATATAACTATACTTGCCTATTGTGGTTGAAAAGGGACATGTTTCTGACTAATTGAACCTTACTATTAAGTGGGAACTTGTAGACCAAGACCATGTGTCTATATTTGTCACTTTTTGAACCAATAGTTCTCTAGTAGGTACTTGAGAAACATGGGGACCTCCTTGTTGTATAAATCCCCATGAGGAAGTGAAAGTAGGTTGTATATTTGGAATCTATTACTGACCCATATTTTCATGTTTTTTACTAGTCATTGTTTGGTTTTGGATCAACATATTAGTCTACGATTGAAGAGGTATGTTCATCATTACCTAGTGAGGTGGAACATTAGTTGCCCCTGATTGAGGTGGAAATTTATTTGTCTTTTGTTGCATTGATACACTATATTGTGCATATTGTTTTGGAATACTACTCATTACTTTTTGAGGAGGAGTAGGGTTCATCACATTTTTTCATTGAGGTGTGACATTAGCCATTGTTTGATTACCTAATCTTGTATGTTTTACACTTGAGGAAGTAGTTGATTGTGATTGGGGTGTAAAAACTCTTACTCCCTGGTATGCTGACCTATTTATAGGATTAACTATAGGAACATTTTGTTGGCTAATTATTTATGTATTAGTACCACTTTGATCAAGATTAGACATTATTTGCACATTATCTACTACATTTGGCTCACTATTCAGTGTAGAGGTAGAAGACACTTCTTCAATAATGGGCATATGGATCAAGTTATCTATCAAATTAGTTTGTATGAATGTGTTAAAACTTAGATTCTCTTGTCTAATTAACTCTATCAGCACTCCTATTTAAGGAACTAGGTCAATGAGAGGCTTACTTACCATGTTCATATGAATGAAATCATGTGCTAGATTCAGGTACGTTTGATACATTGTCTACATTTGGTTAAAGTGATCTTCCATGATGTTTTTGCCTTGATTAGATATATTAGGATCTTGGTATGTCATTTGGACTAGAGATATAGGATTTCTAGATGAAGCCTATTGATCATAAATGATATTATGGGGAACTCTTACTAAACTTGGTAAATTTTCATGGGGAAATTCTGTCAGAAACATAGCCCCTACCTCTATAGATCTAACCAAAATATTATTTTTGTTCTCTAAAAAATGTCACTCAAACAAAAATGGATCATACATTGTAGCTGTATTAGTATAATATGAGTTTTGAAGTACTGGCTCATCCACTGTAGGTATTGTATCTATGTATTGCATGGTTTGTTCTTGGTCCTATTCTAAATAAGGTGGTGTGTTAACTAGATAGTTAGCTAATGGATATTGGCTTTGTGCCCCTGATTGAGTATTATATGAGGGATAAGAATCCATCTCATAATCAATATTATTTACATAGGGATCTTTCACCATTTCTTCTGGTGACACCACATTACTAATCCCTAGATTATACTTGAGTCCACTACGAGTGTAGGAGTACATGTTGGGATCCATCATAAATGCTTTACAATAAAAGGTTAAATATTTATACAAAATTTAAAAAGGACAATGTCTAAAATAGATGATGTCTCAACTTGGTCTAGATTCATCAAAAGGATCAAAAGGTTTATGCAAATATTTGGGAGGAAACAAGCTACGTGAAGTATTTAATATTTCACTATTCACACAAATATAAACAAGTAAATGGACCTAAAATTAAAATGCCAAAATCTATGGTTGAAGTGTTTCAAATTAGTCTAATCTAGGAATTTAAAAGTTACTAGGTCTTTTGGCTAAATGCAGTGTCAAAAGCTAGGCTCAAACAAGGCATGTGATAGGACTCTTGGCCAAATGACATCAAAAGTTAGACTTTAAAAATAAATGAGAGTTCTAATCTAATAGATTTGAAACACTTCTAACAAACACTAGGCATTTGATTCTTGGACATGAAATTTATCAACTAGGTATAAGGTATGAAACAAAAGGCACTTTGGCAATAGTTTTTTTTTCTCACAGAAAATGTTATAAAACTTGGTCCTTTTGACAAAAAAGATAGACAAAAGTGAACAGTATAACTATTTTAGACAAAAGATCACAAAAGTACACTCATATTAGTTTAACAATGTAAGAACAAATTTGGAACTCTATGCAAGAGGGTCTATGAAATAATATTTAAAATGCTTTGGGTAGGATAATGATGCTATACTACCCAAAAGGTGTAAAAAAAAGGTTTGTTTCAAAAACTCTCTAAGGAAAAAGACATTTTCTTATAATTTTGATAGCATAACACTAGTTTTCTTGATTTCTAAATGTTGTGGTACATAGACTTAAATTACAAGTGTTTAACAGAAAATGGCGTAAGTCTATCCAATGATGTAAATGATTGAGTTTTAAATGTCCTTCAACCCAAATGGGAAATCAAACCTAAGTTCCCTCAAGTTTAGTTTAAATGGTGAGTCCACTTAACACATCAACCTTATCAACTTGTAAAGGTGTAATTCTAAGTTTAGATTATAAGTGAAGGACTTTAAACATTGTTGGTAAAGGTCTAGACTCAATTGGGTAGCATAACTATGCCAAAATGGATGATATGACTCTCAAGCTTTTGATGAACTTTTGACCAAGGCAAATTGATGATATCACATGTTAAGCATAATGCCTCTTTATTCAAAGGAAAATTTGGATTGTGTTTGGTTTGAATTGTTTGTTTACACCAAGTTTTTACTCCAAAAAAGACTTTAAACTAGGACAATACCAACTAATTAATCATTATTATATCCTAAACTGACAAGGTTGCTTGGTATTTCTAGAATCCATCAATAGATGTCATTTTAGAATATTCTAAGTGTTTATCTAAAAGAAAATGTGCATTATATAGTAGGTTTTTTACACCACCCTTCTCTCAAATGATACTATTATGACATGGACCTTGGGGCACATTTTACACCAACAATACTTTCATGGGAAATGGGGATTTGTCTAAGACCTAACATGTTTTTAAATGGTCTAGGGGAATCAATTACATAATGACTTTCACGCTAAACAATGCAAAATAAAAGCATGGATTTTGGGCCTATATCACTTGGCTTGTTACAAAAAGGTCTAGTCCTTTTTGCAACCACTACATCCTACTATTCACTCAGTATAGTGCAATGTCCAAAGTGCTACTAACTCCCATGTGCAATTCCAAAAGAGATAAATGAATTCAATTCTAGGGGATGAAACCCTAGTTCAAAGCTTCCCTAAATAATCTTCAAGAGGTGATTAGGTCCCCCTCGCAAGCCAAGTTTGCATAAAAATAAAGAAAGGATGAAATATAAGTACTTTAGGGTTATTTTAAATGTCACCCAAACTTTGATGAGTTTTTGGGGAGTGTTTTAGATGAATTTATTTCTAAGCTTAGGACTAAGCTAATTACAATACAAATGGCACTTTTGATTCCAAAGGTTCCTTATAGGTGACAAATGGAAGAGAATACATGCAACATCCCTCTTTTTGCTAGACAAAAATTGGATTAAATAACTATTGCAAACAAGAATTGATAAGTGTGTTCAATTTTAAGCCCAAAATGAAAGATTTGATGGTGTTCATTTGACCCCTTAGTCTTAGTTTCAAAATTTTAAAACATTCACCAAAAACATCTGAATTCTTTGTTAAACACCCAAAACAAGGTTCCTAATTAATTTTAAAGCATGCAAAGGTGATGTAAACATGTTTTGAGAGAATATCAAGCTTGGTCCTACAACAAAAATGTTAGAATGCCCTTTAGCTTTGAATATTTTTTTGGTTTGAAATAATAAACTTTAGAAAAATAGCTCTCGAGTCTATGTATTTGGAAAAACACAATGACCGACGTCGGTCGTATACAATCAACAATGGTTACCTTGTCTAACCAAAATATAATTG
Organism: Torreya grandis; assembly: GCA_037957365.1. Taxonomy (NCBI): domain Eukaryota; kingdom Viridiplantae; phylum Streptophyta; class Pinopsida; order Cupressales; family Taxaceae; genus Torreya; species Torreya grandis. The sequence continues at coordinate 2,130,454 of JARHVA010002137.1, read as the reverse complement.
TTGTCAATTTTGCTAACTGATGTTAGTTAAGCTATGTAATTTATGTCAGTCTTACCTACTAACTTTGGTTATTGTGTAAAAATATGGAAAACAAAAATGGCAAAATAAATTTACAAAATAAATTTGTAAGAGTTTTAAAGGTCCAAATAAATATTTTAGATTTACAAAATGATCTTATTTAGGTGTGAGATACATCTAGTCCTACTAGGTGTGCCTTTATGTGATCTAAGAATTTGAATCAAGAGAGGATGGTTAGTATGGTGTTAGTTCCAAAATGAAAACAAAATGAAATAAATACACTAATAACATAACATCTCTAGGCCTAGACACTAGGGTGATATTAGTTAACAAAATCAAATGACAAATATAATTAAAAAGCAAGAAATGAAAGCATGATAATTAATTCACATTCCTTGGATGATACAAATGCCTTTGTAGTGGTGGCTTTCTCAACTTGTGCTCATGAATTCCTTGGTAATGGAAGTTCGGCTACCTTCATCTCTGCTTGGCACCTTTGGCTTGTGGCTTGGCTTGGAATAAATTTGGCATGGTAACACCAATTGCTTGAATATTTTGGAACCTTAATTTCATTTTAACTTTGACTAATCAAGTCCTTAAATATATTTTAGCATAATAAATTTGCACCAAAATATCTTAGAAAGGATGTTCATGGCCTCCCTATTTATAGATTTTTATAAATGTCTAGAATCAACCTAAACCATCCATCTCAATATTAAGATGTGTGACTAAGGATTAATATAATTATGAAATTAAAATTGATAAATATGATGATAAATATTTTGGATAGAGGAGAAATTAAGAGGTATGGAGGGCTTTGATGAGGCTTGGGAGGCATGAATCCTACTATTTGTGGAATTTATGGTCTAAGGATGTAATCCCAAGATATGAGGTCACTTAATGATGTAGATATTAAATATTCACTTCAAAAAATAAGTATTAAAAAAAATTCCATGGAATTATTGATTAGGCTCTAATTTGGGTTTATTATCTCTTAAGCATGATTAAGCACTTTGTACACAAATTACTTAGATTGATCTGAATGCCTTGTTATTGGTCCAAAAATTGACTAATAGAATTGGAATTTAGTGTCAAATGTGTTGAATCCACATTCAAACTTAGGATGTTACTAATAAAAAATAACAAAGGCATGTGTATTGTGTATAATATTTGATAGGGAACAGCAATCCAGAGCACCCAGATGCAAAATTGGCATTTTGACTTGAAATGATCTGATCAAAGTTAGTTGGTCCATAAATTGCATTGTCCCATTTAGGGATACCCTAGCCAAAATCAACATTTGAATATGTCAGTTTCACATCATTTAGCATTTTTTTAGTTTTTTTAAGCCAAATTGTGCATTTTGGGTAGAAACTGGTCAAAATCATAATTGAGGGTTATTAGTTTCCAGATTTAGGTGTCTACAATAGAGAGACATGACTACATGACTTCAAGGCATAAATTAACTTAAAAAGGTGTGAAATTATCCCAATTACCTTATAAATAATTATAATTGGAAACATAATACTCATGTATGAAACAAGCACCTACAAGAGCCTTTCAACTTATGCTTAATCCACACTAGCATTATGATCCATACTACATACTAGTATAGGTTCATAGAGGGTGAAAGTGTGAGAGGTTGATAGAGATATAATATGAAATAACTATTTTTTTAATATAATCTCACATTGATAAAATCACATTGCATGTGATTCTTATAGGTATAAACATATCAGACTATGTTTTGAATAACAACCTATAATCAACTAAACCTTGCCTATAGTCATTAGTCCTAGTGAGCCAGTTTTGAGAAATTTGATGTTTGAGGGGTCTAGAGTTATTATAAATTTATGAAAATTTGTATATATCATCATAAAAACCTAATATAACACCCCATAGTCTCTTTTAGGCTATTCAAATAGGGGATATTCCCTCTATTTTGTCTCAAATAGAGGGTACTCTTTGAGCAAGAATATCTATAGACATGATTCATAGTAGAGTGAGAAGATGAATGAAATATCTTGGATGATTTTAGGATGTTGTCATAGTTTCCTTAAAGTTTAAAATAGATTAAAAAGGCCTTACAGTCATTAAAAACCCTCATCAAGGTTCAAATACATAGACATAGTTAGGCCTATTAGGCCTAAACCCTACAGGTGCCTATACTCATCCATTTTATCATATAACCTTTCCAATCTATTTGATAATCTTTAAGGGAAATTGGAGAGTCCATATTAAATAATGGTTTGCAAAAAATTACACAAAGTGGTTAATTTGACCTAAAACTATCTTAGACCTACTCAAAATGAAGTCAAGAGATTGAGAGGCCATTTTCTTATGCTCACATCTATAAAAATAGTTTATATGGTTCCTAAATTATTTTGGGATAGTTTAATTGGGTATATAACTTATTTTTAGTGGAAATTTTTTGAGAGTTATATGTCTAGTTTTTATGAACCATTGTTAACAGTCTAGGTGACCAAAAACCCTCCTAAAACTCTTGCTTGGACTTGATGGAGAAGAAAAAATTGGATATGCATTCAATATGGGTCAAATGACCATGAAAATATCTTAAAATATTTATCACTCTCTTAGGCTCCATAACATACATTTGATCTATACTATCACTTGTATGGATACATTTAATATTGTGTTTCTTATAGAATTTGATGTATTTGATAGGTATAAAGGAGAATAGGAATGTGAAAACCATTAAGATAAGTCTATAAGGACTCATTATAACTTATAAAACTTAATTATAAATATATTTTTGTATGAAAACCTCTTTGTTAAACCATTCATTGTAGGTAGTTTAAGCAGATAGTGAGAAGGTAAAGTACCTACCTAGTGAGATAGTGATCAAGGTGACTCAAAATATTTTAAAGTATATTTGATATATAAGAGGACAAATATGCTTTAAATATGTGTCATACATCCTATAACATACATATCTATGATCAAATTGAATCCACATAGGTGACAAGTGTGAATACAGACTTAGAGGGTTGGTGATGAATGATTTCAGATAATGAATGACAAGTGATAAGGATAAGTCTATTAGTTGGAGAGGTGTCAATGACCTGCACTAAGTTCATTTAAACTTCTTATATCATCTCATATTTTTCAAGGATTACTATGGTAGTTTTAGATAATCAATCAAACTCTTCATCATAATGAAGGTAGTTTCAAAGAAAGATAATGAAGAGTTCTATGCCAACTTGAGGAAGGTGCTATGGTTTAGTTTGACACGTGTTCATGAAAACTCACTAACCTATTTTATAACTAATTATCTTTAATTAAATATTTATCATAGTTTTCACTTGGTCGTGTGACCCTTCATCTTCTCTCTCCTCTTGTATGCTCTATATATTTAAGCATTTTTGGCTTTATAATGGATCTATAACTGGTATGGTGAAGCCCTACTAGTTTTGACACTTGATTTTAATTTGAACAAAGTTTTTTTAAGTTGATTAAATATATGTAATCTCTTTCCTAAATGTGTTAAGTGGTTTATGTGGTTGATAAGTGATGAATATGTTCTCTTTACTTCCATTTTGATCTTGCATGTTTATGTGAGTGATATCTCTTCTAACAGATCTCATAAAGTGTATTGCTTGTTAAGTTTATTTTGATGTTTGAGATCAAGTAGTAGTGTCTTGTATCAAAAATTATTTTCACCCACCTCTAGATAATCATATCAATCTACCTCTATGAGAAATACTTATGCTATAAATACATAGAGTTAAGGTCAATTTTGGTAGTCTTATTTCTTGGTGTAGATGCAAATGTGTTATGTGAAGTTATCTTTGGTGTATCACCTCATTATCATAAGTTTATTTTATGTCTCCTTCTTCCCCTTTTCATCCCCAATAGTGATTATTCTAGTGTAGTGTGATCCTAGAAGATAAATAAATGGGGTTATCCCTTTCAAACTTAGAGATTTATCTCTTGTAGTGGCTTGTCTATGAGGACAAATAGTTCCATGCTATCCTAAAATTTAGAAAGTATACTTTACTTATCTAGGGTGAAATTTTAGGATATAATAGGTCATGTTCCTACATGTAAAAAATATAAAATTATGTATTATTCCTAAAAAAACATGATTTAGTGTGTAAACCATAATCCTCCTTGAAAGTATGGCATAAACAATAAATGTGTATTCATTAGAAGGATAGGCTAGACATATTCAACACCTCACTATAAAGAGAGTTTCCTACATACTAATACTTTAAGGATGGATCAATCTTGGTGCATTTCTCCCACCTAATGCTTGGTGCAAGTAAAAGTGAATGCTAGAATGAGAGTGGTCTTGAATGCCTTGAGTGTGTTTGATATTTGAAATATAGGCTTAGGGTAGATGTAGATGGTAATATGTAGAAGTATGGTACAATAGGGATCAAATATCTTAGTTTTTATCAACTTGTTTATTATTTAGATAGGATTTTGAATTTATTTTCCATCTAATGAATAGAGGTCTAATAGTCTAGTATTTATAGAGATCTATAGCTTATGTAGAAATTAAAATGTACTTAGGCCGAACTTAGGAAGGTAAAATGTTTGAAAAAGTATCCATTAAAGAGAGTTAGGGTAAGGGAAACTAATTTTTAGTTGGGTACATTAGCACCATGTGGTTGCAGTGTCCTTAGTGTGGTGCTCAGGTCAACCTAGTAGACTGTTGGGCACACTAGGTTGGGATATGGGAATGCAATTTTGGAACTATGTTTGAGTTGACAAAAGATGTTTTTGGTCTGCACAATGATTGGAAAAGCATGATAGAGGATATAATATGGGTACAGGGATAATATAGGAATATTTTGTCTCAAAAAACACTCTTATCATCCAAATACCACTTTTAGGTTATTACAAACATATTTTTGCATTGAATATTAGAACTCCTTAGTTTGTAGATGTTGATAACTATTTAAATTTAAGATCTTTCCCACAACATTTTTCACGAAAGGAAAATAAACACTTGATCCTAAAAATTAGACATTACTCATGGATCTTAAGATATATCTTTTTTAATGACACAAATTCATCTATGAAGAGATGCATCCAAGAGGATGAGGTCTTCGACATCCTAAAATTATTTTATGATGAAACCTATGGGAGTCATTTTGCTAACAAAAGAACTATTGTTAAGATTGTCACTGCTAGATACTATTGTCCTACATTATGTAATTATTCCATGATGTATACTCATAAATGTGATCCCTACCAATGTATGGGGAAACCCACACATTCAACTGAGATGTAATTATAACTTTATCTAGTTTTAGAGCCTTTTGATAAGTGGGGGGTTAATTTTGTGGGCCCTATAGATCCTAACTACAATAAAAAGGAGTACATCTTGGTCTATATTGATTATGTCACTAAGTGGGTTGAGGCAAAATCCTTAACCCATGCCAGATATGAAAATGTAGAAAAATTATTTTATGAATAAACCTTCAATTATTATGGGGTACCAAGATAAATTATCATAGACCATGGACCATTGCTTATATTAGATATCATGGTTGCTTTGGTCAAAGAACATAAAATCAAAGATAAGAAGTATACTCTCTAGCACCCTAAATCTAATGAATAGGGGAAATTCAAAAATAGGGAATTATAAAATATGCTTTCTAAGATATTTGAGGTGTATATGAAAGATTGGGTAGTACATATTCATGAAGTAGTGTGGGCTTATTGGATTACATGGAATACCACAACTAGTTTCAAATTGGTATATGGTAAGAATCTTATTTTATGAATTGTGTTTGAACATAAGACATTAAGGAAAACACTATAATTTGGAATATATCTCTCACAAGTCAACAACACAAAATATTCTAGTTGAATGTTTTAGATTAAATTTAAAATGAGGCACTCTATCACACTAATTTTTTGCAGAAACAAAGAATTATATGGCATGATAAACACATCAAGACTCAATAATTCCATCCAAGGGATTTGGATTTACTTTTTGAATCCAAATACAAATATCATAAGGGTAAAATCCAAATTTGATGGCTTGGGACATATAAAATAAAACAAGTTGTTGACAATGGAGATATTAATTTGTAGACTATTGACCTTGTCTGCTTTGTCTACTAGACAATGACCATCAACTAAAATTATACAATAAACCTTTTTTAAGGACACCTTCACTTGTTAGTTTTTTTATGAACATCATTTATCTCTATATAATAATAAGGATGAAAATATTATTATAGTAGAAGGGATGAATTTATATTACTACATGATGATTTTTGTTGCTACAAGATGAATTTCTATTTCTCTAGGCTTAATTTTTATTGTTATATGATGCAAATTGGTGTGATATGACATACCCTAGCCTTTTGGGGGATACTACAGAATGATTCAAGGTCTATTTTTTATATTTTACACCATATTGATATAATTATATATGTATTCATTGAAATATCATCCTCTAAACATTCTCACTTCAACAAAACACAAGTACACATATAGGTCTAAATGCTACTAGTTTTATAAGATTGTATAGATATTTCTCCTAGAAGATAGTGAATGCATAAACCAATTGTCATGCTACTACATGTAACTTTTGGTTTTACTCTCCCTTGGAGTTATATATTGCTTCTTATAGGTGAATTTCACTATACTAGACTATAGTATTAAAGTATCTTCCTCGTCCACTTTAATCCATGTTCAACAGGTTGCCATCATCCTCCACCATCATTAGCCATCCATAGTAATTGCCACTTCATCCACATCATGTCTGACCATCATTCTTCACTACAAAACTACATGATGATATCATCCATGTTATATATTTCCAAATTCACATATCTACATAGTAACTAATCATGATGACTAAGGTATTCATTTTAATTTTTTTGAAATATATAGTTTAATTATTCTTTTTAAATAGTAAATATACTATTACAATTATTTAGTCAAGTAAGTATTGCTATGAGAACCCTCATATAAATCCCTTTAAATATATTTTCCATTAAAAATCCCATTAATCCTATCTTTATCCAAAACTCCCATCCCCATTCATCCCATCCAATCTATCCCACATTATACAATCTTACATCACTTGAGGATGAGTGATACAATAGTTGGGGGGAAATTTTCCATAGTCACAAATATAATCTTACACAACCACATCAATATATGGTATGTGGATATTAAATGCATAAAAAGGAAATAATTAATACTAATAATACTAAATCCTTGAATTACCATTTCATCTACCCAAATCTAGTAGTTTGCATTTACATTCTCACTTAACAAGGACCCAATTTAATAATTCACTCCAATTAACTTACCACCATCATAGTCATGTGTGGTGAATGTGTGTGACATGAAAAAATAAGCATCATAGCTCTATTAGATCAATCAAATGTCATTACAATATTCTAAAATATAGGATGGATGACATATTTTCAAAATATATCAAGCTAAAACTAGGGTATAGTTAAATAATTTGCCAATTAAATACATAATGATTTGGCTATTTTGAAAGGTATGCAAATTTGTATAATAGAGGCACTCATCAGTAGAGTGACTGGGTTACCTAATAGTGGATACCTATAGAAGTATTAATTTAGTATAGAGGTAGAAAGAAAAATATTTTTTTGAAGGAATGAATGCCTAAACTCCTCCAAGCAAGGGACTAGCCAACTATTATTACCTTATGTATGGTAGAGAAAAGATTCTCATTATGAGATATTTTACCTATGAAGTTAGATATTCCATATTGTATAGAACCCACTTAAAATATTTAAATCTCTTGAGGCATGGAATTATAAAAAAATATGCCAAAATTTATATTGAATATGTTAATAAGAATGGCCATAGTATATCAAAAGGGTAATCCAAAACCACTTACCCATCACTATTTGATTCAACTAATTGTATAGTATTTCCTAAATAGAAATAGACCCAACCTAAGTTGGAAAGAATTTATACAATTTCCTATAATATAAGAAACTAAGGATGAATAAGAGGGTAATTAAGAAATGAAAGAAGAATCATAAGATGAGGAAGAAGTTACAAAAGAGTTTGAAGTAGAAAATGAGGAGGAAGTTGTAGAAGATCTTGAATGAAAATAAAGAGAATATATACCTCTAGAATTATATGAGTATATGCCCCTTATTATAAAAATTATATCTACACAAAAACCTATAGCCACATAAGATCCTATAGTTACACAAGAACCTATAAAAGAATATTCAAAGGATAAGGAAATAACAAGGATGAAGATAAAATTGGTACTTCAATCATATTCATTAGATGAGTTAGAGGATAAAGTGCCTCCAAAACCTAGATATCCTAAGAAATACAAATAAACACAAGTTTACAGAAGGATATATCATAGGTTACGATGGAAAATATAGAAGAAGATAGCATCGAAAACCCCTACTATAATTCTCATCAATGAAAGTTCATTTGATGAGGAAGATAAATAAACTAATGTTCCATCCTCTATTAGTAAAGAACATTTTGCCTCATATGGATCAAAAGATATAGAGATGGACGTTGAGGAGAACTTAAATGAATGATGAATTTTGACTGATGAAAAAGAATAGTTAGGAGAAAATAGTAAGAAAGATATTGGAAAACAACAAGATTAATGGAATGAAACCATGTAGATATAAATTGAAGATAAAATACAAGAAGAACATATTTCATCCCTAAAAAATTAATTCACAACTTTTGATTTAGCATTACAATAAATTGATTTATTGAGGAATAAGCTAGAGGAACATGAAGGCCATGGATTAGACACATTGGTAATAGTAGCATCATATTTATAAGACCCAATTGTCATAATTGTTAAGCATGGGATATACTAAGAGGGGTCTGAATCAATATATCACATATCTTTTAAATATTTACTTAATAAAAATCCACTTAACCATACATTCAAGACATGTAATAAAATTGAAATAATAACATACACCACACAAGAGAGAGAGAGACATCAAATTTTTACGTGGAAACTCAATGTGGAAAAAACCATAGATTACAATATCAAGTATATGAATGAGCACCAACTCAAATTATAAATTTCATAAGCACAAACTTGCAAGAACACCAACCCATTTGATAAGCATCAACACAACAACTATTTGTGAGCACCAACCCATAAGAACACCAACCCCTCCTGTGTATAAAACACAACTATCTCTCATTGTTGTTTTCTCAAAAAATGATAGAAATGTACAATATCTCTCTTTATTATCTCATCTTTTATTATATAAAACAATTAAAAACCATGCACTCTCTTTCATATTATAAATGGCTTCTCAAGACTTTATTTATAGCTTTCTAAATAACCTTTGGCATTCACCCTTTGTGACCCTTCACTCCTAATATAAAATGGTGCCAAACATGCATGAACTTTGAATCCTTTCATTTGAAAATTCACATGGTGACCCTTCATGATCAAATGTTTTCTTTCCCCTTTTGTCTTTATCTTGGTGACCTTTCAAAATCCTTAAGGTGACTCTTCATGGAAAAATGTGCCCTTCCTCTTTTATCTTCACTTGGTGACCCTTCATGGTAAAATGCATCCTTTCCATATTTTTTATTTTCCTTGTGACTCTTTGACTTCCTCATGGGCCATCATTTTGAATTTATAAAACCAAAAATATATTCATTAATATTAAATAAATATCAACACATTTATCCAAAATATGAACATTAAAAACACCTTTAGACAATAAATGTTATGGGGCCTTTGTCACCAATAATGCTAGACATTTGACATTAATTAGAATATTTCCAACAATCTCCCCCTTTGTCATTGATGGAAACCTTAAACTAAAATTTCCACATGTTGAAAATTGTACTAAACATAACAACCTACACATACTACCATCTAAAAAATATATAAGTCCCCCTTACTGTAGCATCCTGTACCTATTCCTATACCTATTTCTATACCTATTCTTGTTGTTCTCCTCATTTGACATCAATGGCACAGTAAATGGTATATATTGGATCTAACACTTAGGTCCCCCTCAACTAATGTTGATCCTCAATGATAGGAAGTAAAATAACTTAATCCAACTTCTCCTATAGATACTTGAATGTGTCTTTTGGTAGTGCCTTTGTGAAAGTATAAATAATTTATTCTATAGTACCGATATATTCCATTTTAACCTATTGATCTACCACTTGTTCTATCAAAAAGTGATATCTGATAGGATTATGTTTTATTCTTGAATGCATCACTGGATTCTTAGAAATATTAATAACACTTGTGTTTTCACAAAAAATAGAACTAGGTTCATCATATTTTACCTTGAAGTCTTCTAAATTTTGGTTCATCCAAATCACTTGAGAACAACACAACACTATTGTAATAAATTCTACTTAAACTATAGAAATTTATACTGAGTTTTGCTTCTTGCTTAGCCAAGATACTAAGATATCACCAAGAAAGAAAGATCTTCCACTTGTACTCTTTCTATTATCCAAACAACCTACCCAATTTAACTCTGTATAAGCAACCAAATTGAAATCTTTGCCTGTGAGATACCATAATCTATAATCCAATGTCCCCTTGACATATTTGAATATTTTTTCACCAACTAAACATGAATATCCTTTAGAGATAACTAATATCTCACAACCATGCCTACTGCATGCATAATGTCTCGCCTTGATACTATTAAATATAAAAGACTATCAATCATAGATCTATACAAAGACTTATCTTTAATAGGTGAATATTCATCCTTACCTTGTTTCATGTACCCATTGGTGTAAAAAATGGTGTGCAATCCTCAAAACCAAAAATTTTCAACATCTCCTTGGCATATTTATTTTGAGATATGAAAATTCCTTTTTCTAACTGAAATATTTGTAACCCTAAGAAAAATGACAATTCTCCAAGCATAGACATCTAAAATTATTTTTGCATATTATCAAAAAATTCTTTTGTCAACTTTTAACTATTTCCTTCCAATATTATGTCATCAACATATACCACAACAATAAATTGATGCTCACCTTCTATTTCGATGTAGAGATTATTGTCAAGAAAACCTCTCTTGAAACCTTGATTTTGCAAGTACTTATCAAGTCTTGCATACCAAGATTTGGGAGATTGTTTCAATCCATACAATGATTTATTAAATATACATAATGGATACTATCATTTGAGAGAATAAATCTCTCAGGATGCTTAATGTATACCTTCTCTTCTAGATTCACATTCAAGAAGGCAGACTTGACATCTATATGAAACACTTTTTAATTATTAAACACTAGATATGCAAGAAACACTATAATATTCTCTATCATTTCCACTAGTGAAAAAATTTCTTCAAAATATATACCCTCAAATTTAGCATATCCTTTACATACTAACCTTGATTTATTCTTTGTGACTTCACCATCTTCTTTCAACTTATCTCTACATACCCATTTTATTTCTATCACATTTTGATCTTTTGGTCTAGGCATTAATTCCCAAATATCATTACTTTCTATCTAATTTAATTCTTCTCCCATTTCCTTAACCCAATACTCATCATCTCTAGCTTCTAGAAATGTTTTAGTCTAAATTTTGGATAACAAAGAAAAATTAACTTGCTCAGATTCACCTACCATCATCCTTCTGGTGTGAACTTCTTAATTTATGTTCCTAATTCTTATTATGATTTGTATTAATATATTTTGATGAGGTATTCATGTCTTTTTTCTCTTTCTTCTCATCCTCATCTAATTCTTCAAAATATTCTTTAATGATTTTAGGAGTGTTTACTAGATCACTAGCTCTTTGTGCTACATCTTTATCTATCCTGACACTTGCACTTTCAACAATCTTCTTGATTATTTTATTATAACATTTATAATCTTTACTTTTTATATAATATAAAATAAATATACCTTCATCTATTATAGATTCAAACTTATCCAATTTTTTATCAGTTCTCTTTATGAAGAATCTATTGCAAAAAACTATGAAGTAATCAACTATAATTGGTTTATCTTTCCATAGCTCATAGGGAGTCTTGCCACTATTTAATTTTAACAAAACTCTATTATAAATATTCATTGTTGTACCTACTACTTCTCTTCAATATTTATCTAGTATCTTGGATTCATTTATCATTGTTTTCACCATCTCCTGAACTATTCTATTTTTTTTCTCAACTACTCCATTTTTTTGTGGAGCTATGGCTATTGAATAATGTCTCTCTATCCCATGGTTTTCACAATACTCAATAAAATCATTAGACATGAATTCTCCTCCTCAATATGATCTTAGGCACTTAATCTTCAAATTAGTTTCATTCTCAATAAAATCCTTGAATGCTTTGAGTGGTTGAAAGATTCTAGTTTTTTTTTCAAAAATATCACCCAAGTCATACATGTAAAATCATCAATAAACAACATGAAATATTTATCACCTTGTGTACTTTGAGTTATCATAGGTCCACATAAATTAGTCTGAACAAGCTCTAATACCTGAGTGGTTGACAATTCTTTTGTTTTGAACCATCTTCTGACTTGCTTCCCATGTTGACATGGTTCACAAAGTGTGTTGGAGGGCTTTGAAATATTTGGAAGATTTATAACTTCTTGTTTCTTCCTAATGTTGATAAGATTGTCAAAATATACGTGTCTCATTCTCCTATGCCATATCCAACATTCTTCAACTTGACTTATGTTGTAAAATATTGTCATTAATGTCAAAGGTCTAGCATTATTGGTGATAAAGGCCCCATTGCATTTAATGTTATTTGTAATAAATATATCTTGGCTAATGTGAGTTAATATTTATTTAATATTAACAAATATATATTTTTTTCCATATGAGAAAAAATGAGGGCCCATGGAGAAGTCAAAGAGCCACGGGATAAAGACAAAAGAAGGATGGGATGCATTTTCCCATGAAGAGTCATCTTGGGGGAATTACAAGAGTCACCAAGTGAAGACAAAAGAGGAAGGGTGAAATTTCTCATGAAGGACACTTTGAATAATATGAAAAGTCACAAAGATGAGGACAAAAGAGGGAAGGATGTTTTTTCTCATGAAGGGTCACCACATGAATTTTCAAAGGCAAGTATATGAAGGGTCATACAAGTTTGGTGCCATTTTCCATGATGATTGAAGGGTCACAAAGGGGGAAGGCCAAAGGTCATTTGGAAAGCTATAAATAAAGGCTTGAGAAGCCATTTATAATATGGAAGAGTGAGGTTGATTTGATATTTTAATATCTAGCTTAGAAGATCAATTATGAGAGATGAATATGATTTGTATTTGTTATATCTAGCTTAGAAGAGCAAAGGTGAGAGAGAGGAAAGATATGTTGTATTAAACTATCATTTATTGAGAGAGCAACATTGAGAGATAGGTGTGTGGTATACACAAAGGGGTTGGTGCTCTTATGGGTTGGTACTCACAAATTGTTGTTGGGTTGGTGCTCGGTAAAGGGGTTGGTGCTCATGAATTGTTGCTAGGTTGGTGCTCGGCAAAGGGGTTGGTGCTCCTGTGGGTTGGTGCTCATGAATTGTTTCTGGATTGGTGCTCAACAAAGGGGTTAGTGCTCATATGGGTTGGTGCTCATGAATTATTTCTGGGTTGGTGCTCTTATGGGTTGGAGCTCATGAATAGTTTCTAGGTTGGTGCTTAGCAAAGGGGTTGGCACTCCTACAAGTTGGTGATTGTGAACATTATTTGGGTTGGTGCTCATTCATATACTTGAGATTGTTCTCCATGGTTTTCCCACATTGGGTTTTCACATTATATCTGGTATCTCTCTCTATCTTATGTGGTGTTTATTGTTTGAGTTTTATTGCATATCTTGAATGTTTGATTAAGTGGAATTTGGTTAAGAAAAATATTTATAAGATATATGATATATTGATTCAACCCCACCTCTCAGTATATCCTGTGCTTAACAATTGGTATTAGAGCAAGTTTCTTCATAAAGGGTTTAACAGCTTGAAGGTAGATCAAGGAAAAGCACAAGATGGCCAAGTAGCTAAAGAAGGAAAATCAAGAGTTGAAATATGTGGTTGAAGCTCTTAAAGAACAGGTGTGTATCTTCGATTCTAATTGGCTATAAAAGTAAAAGAAAATAAGATATATATTCAAGATCTTAAGAATCAGTTAGAGGTTGAAAATTTAAGTTTGATATCAGAAGAAGAAGAGTGTAATCAGTTGAAGGTTGAGTTAGGTTATTTAAAGGAAAATCATGAGAAGCTTATAATCAAGGTTGAGAAAGATCATGAAATATTAGTCCAAGGAAAGAAGGATGCATGTTTTGAAGGAAAATTAAAGAAGCCAATCAAGCAGCCCAATGCTTTCAAGTTTTCAAATTCTTTTCATGGCCAATGTTTTGTTTGTCATCATCTTGGTCATAGGGCAAGAGACTATATGAGGAGAAGCAATCAATCAAAGGGAGATCTCAGTCACATTCAAGAAAAAAGTATGAGAAATATTGTTTGCTTATGTTGTCATGAGGTTGTCCATATTGCTAAATTATGTCAAAATAAATTAAAGAGATATTCAAGGTATGTTAAAGGATATACAACCCCTATAAAATATGAGAAAAGACAAATTCAGGTTTGGATAACTAAAATAGTAAGGGTTGATCATGTTGAGTTTAAAAGTGAAAATAATTACTTGCTATAGTAGATAAAGAATTAGATAGGAGGATTGTATAGAATATTTTGTTACATTTGAGCATGAGCTTTGCCAAGATAAGATAGTTGTAAAAGTTGAGAAGATGAAAAACATCATAAATGATAATGTTAGTAAGTCAAAAAGATTAGACATGCTTAAATAGATTCTAAAAGAAAAACACAAGAAGATCAAGGAAGAAATAGAGGAGATGTGGAAATCTCCTGAGATTTGTTTCTAAGACCCTTTTGTGTGGGGTGTCTCTTCTAGGCTTCAAGGAGACACTTTTAAGAAAAATTAAAGCATGGTGGATGCTATTGGGTCTTAGCTATGTTGCATGACAAGAAGGTGAGTTGGTAGATTAATTTGTATATCTTTTAAGGGAATAGATTTTTGAAGAAAAATTTTCATCAGTATTATGGTTTGAGGCTATTAAAATGATTCTTGCATATGCAGTGTTTAAAAGTTTTAAAGTGTTTAAAATGATTATGGTCATAAGAAATTAGAATTTTGAAAAAGAGCTAACAGTTTCAAAAAGAAGGAAAATAATACTCATGTAGATTCAATGAAGAAGGATTAGAGTTTCAAAGTTACATTCATCAGGAAGAAGGTTTAGACATGTTCATGGTAGAAGAAATAACCTAAAGATTCTATGTTGGTGCAAACAACCCTACATATAAGAAGTAAAGATCAGCCATGGTTAATTGATAGTGGATGTTCAAGGCATATGACAGGAGATAAGAGTAAAGAAGATCAATGGTGGCATAGTGAAATTTGAAGATAAAACCACTACTAGGATAGCTGGAAAAGGTTTTTTTATGTTTGAATATTAGTAGAACCAAAGATAAGAATGTTTTGTATGTAAAAGGTCTTAAGCATAATCTGTTGAGTGTTAGTCAAATATGTGATCAAAGATACACATTAAATTTTCATGCTGAAGGTTGTGAGATTAGAAGAAAAGATTCAAGTGAGTTGATTGCAGATGCTCAAAGGATAAGGAACAATGTATATGTAATTTTAGATATCTTCTCAAAGGCAAAATCAAACGACACATTCAAAGATATGTGAGAGGAGTTAGGATTAATTTCTATTACTTCCTGCCATTGATGTTTAGCATCAGTTGAGGGGGAGTTAAGTGTTAGCTCCAAGTAGGCCCTTTTCCATTAATGTTAAAGGGGGAGAATAATAGGTACAGGTACAAGTGTAGAAATAGGTACAAGAAATAGATACATGTTGCTACAGTAAGGGGGAGTTGTTGTATGTTTTTAGATGATGGTATGTGTAGGTAACAAGATGTGGCAATTTCAAGATTGAGGTTTCCATTAATGACAAAGGGGGAGATTATTGGAAATATTATCATTGATGTTAAAGGTCTAACATTATTGCTAATAAAGGCCCCATTGAATTTAATGTTGTTTGTAATAAACATATCTTGGATATTGTCAGTTAATATTTATTTAATATTTATGAATATATTTTTGGTTGCATATGAGACAAAAGAAGGGGCCATGGAGAAGTCAAAGAGCCATGGGATAAAGACAAAAGAAGGATGGGATGCATTTTCCCATGAAGAGTCATCTTGGGGAATTCTAAGAGTCATCAAGTGAAGAAAAAAGAGGAAGGGCACAATTTCTCATGAAGGAACACTTTGAGGAATACGAAAAGTCACCAAGATGAGGACAAAAGAGGGAAGGACATTTTTTCTCATGAAGGGCCACCACATGAATTTTCAATGGCAAGGATATGAAGGGTCATACAAGTTTGGTGCCATTTTCCATGAGGATTGAAGGGTCATAAAGGGTGAAGGCCAAAGGTCATTTTTAAATATATAAATAAAGGCTTGAGAAGCCATTTGTAATATGGAAGAGTGAGGTTGATTTGATATTGTAATACCTAGCTTAGAAGAGCAACTGTGAGATATGAATATGATTTGTATTTGTTATATCTAGCTTAGAAGAGAAAAGGTGAGAGAGAGGAAAGAGATGTTGTATTAAACTATCATTTGTTGAGAGAGCAACATTGAGAGATAGGTGTGTGGTATACACAAAGGGGTTGGTGCTCCTATGGGTTGGTGCTCACAAATTGTTGCTGGGTTGGTGCTTGGAAAAGGGGTTATTGCTCTTATGGGTTGGTGCTCAAGAATTGTTTTTGGGTTGGTGCTTAGTAAAGGGGTTGGTGCTCCTGTGGGTTGGTGCTCATGAATTGTTGCTGGGTTGGTGCTCAATAAAGGGGTTGGTGCTCATGAATAGTTGTTGGGTTGGTACTCAGCAAAGGCATTGGTGCTCTTGCAATTTGGTGATTTCAAATATTGTTTGGGTTGGTTCTCATTCATATACTTGAGATTGTTCTCTATGGTTTTTCCCACATTAGGTTTCCATGATATATCTGGTGTCTCTCTCTATCTTGTGTGGTGTTTATTGTTTGAGTTTTATTACATATCTTGAATGTTTGATTAAGTGGAATTTTTTTAAGGAAAAGATATATAAGATATATGATATACTAATTCATCCCCCTCTCAGTATATCTTGTGCTTAACAACTTATAAAACATTTTTGACCGTTGATATCTGATAACATATATAAATTATTGCCTATACTCTAAGCATCTACAATTAGCACATCTAAAGTTTTCTCCTAATTTCACAACCTTATGCATAAAAATTTAGTGTGTGTCCTTGATCACACATTTGAATTACATTCAACATATTATGCTTAAGACCTTCTACATAAAAAACATTTTCAATCTTAGTTCTACCATTATCCAAATTTAATGTAACTTTTTCGGCTATTCTAGTAGTGGTATTGTCTTTGAATTTCACTATGCCACCATTGAACTTATTTAGAGTTATGAACTTGCTCTTGTCTCCTGTCATGTGCTTTGAATAGATACTATCAATGAACCATGGATTTTATTCATTTCTTGCATGCAAAGCTATTTGGACTAACATAAACTTTTTAGATTGTTTCTTTTTCCATGAACCTATCTAAACTTTCTTCTTGATGAATTGAACCTTGAAACTTTGGTCCTTCTTAACTGACTTAAACATGATTTTACAATATTAGGATATGTATTCAAAATTATTACAATTGTAACATATTATGGCCTCTTCATCAAATCTTGATAGAGAAGAAAAAGAGTTGTGGCTTTTGCTTGACTTTGCATGAGTTTCCTTCTCCTTATTTCTAAAATTATTAGCTCTTTTTTGACATTGTATTTTCTTATGATCATAACCATTACAATGAAAACAATAACCATGAAAATAGAACCTTTTTTGATTTGTGTATCTTTGACTTGATTTTCATTTCTATCTCTATTCCTTCCAACCTTCTTTGTTTGAGCTATCCTCTACATTCTTAACTTCTTACCTTTTTGTTTCTTCTTTTCTAAGAGCTTCAACATAGATATTTTTATTTTCAAATCTTATACATGTCTTATCTGATATTGATTTTTGACTTTCTAATATCTTACTCAACATATTAGTGTTATTCTCACATTTTGAATCATCGATTGCTTTGTCATTGACTAATTTATTTTTTTTCTTAATATTTGATTTTAAAAAGGAAATTTAAACAACATACCTTTTACATTCTTAACTTACTTTTTTTAACTAAGCTATTAGATCTTATTCAATATTTTTGGATTATTCAATGTGTGCTTCTAGATCTTCAATTATTTCCTTTGACTCCTTTTCATTTTTCTTGATCTAGAGCTTCAATTTTCAATTCTTCTTCTCAAGAGCTTGTAATTCTTCTAAGGCACAAATGAGTTCTCTTGCCATATTCACCTTAGGTTCATCATGTTATTCTTCTTTATAATTTGTAATTTTACTTGTGGAATCATGTTCATGTATGGTCATGAATATAATCTCTTCTTTATCTGAGTCACTGATTCCACTATCTTTGGCTAAGCTAAGATCTTTAGAATATAAGCTCTTCTTCTCGAATCCCTTCTTGAATTTGCCTTTGAATTTCTTCTTGTATGTAAACTTTACTTATTCATTGTCACCATTATTCTTATTTGTTTACTTAGCTATAAAATGTCTAATCTTACCACATTTAAAACATTTAAATGGAAATTTTATTTGATATTTACCTATGCCCTTTTTTGGCTTGTGGATGAATAGAGCTCCATTGTTATCTTATTCATCACTAGAGCTATCACTTAATTATTGAATTTTATCCTTGTCTTTATTTGATGTCTTGAAAGTAGCCTCCCTCTTTGAGGATTTCTCTTGTTCAATCCACATCTCATATGTCGTAAGTATACCATGTAGTTCATCAATTTTTAGCTTGGTTAGATTCTTCATCTCCTCAAATGTTGAAACCTTTGCATCATATATCATTGGTAGAGATCTCAAAATATTTTGTACCACCACTAATTATTATAACTTTTCTCTAAGGAATTGAATCTCATTAACTATTTAATCAACCCATAAAAGATAACTTACTATGTTTTCTTCCTCTTCCATCTTCAAACTCTCAAACTATCTTCTAAAATTTTGGAACTTAACTTGTTGAACCTTTCCATCACTTTTGTAAATATTCTCAATCTTTACCCAAGTCTCACAAGAATATTTTCATTGTATAAATTTAACAAATTTTGATTAACATAAACCATGTAAAATAGCATCTAAATCTTTATCAATATTTTCACTTGCCTATTTTTCTGTCAAAGGAGTTAAAAGTGTCTATGGCTCTTTGTATTCCTCCACCACTACTTTCCAAATGTCAAATCCAGGAGACATCAAGTAAGTCCTCATCCTTATTCTCCAAAAGGCATAATTTTTCCCATCAAATAAAGGTGCCTTATTTGTATAAAAACCTTCATGTGATCTAGCTATCATGCTTTCCAAGATCTACCTTCATGATGTTAAACTCTTTTCAAAATAACTTACTCTGATACCAATTGTTAAGCATGAGATATACTAAGCGGGGGTGAATCACTATATCATATATCTTTTAAATATTTTACTTAATCAAACTCCACTTAACCATTCATTCAAGATATGCAATAAAACTGAAACAATAACATGCACCACACGAGAGAGAGAGAGAGAGAGAGAGAGAGAGAGAGAGAGAGAGAGAGAGAGAGAGAGAGAGAGAGAGAGAGAGAGAGAGAGAGAGAGAGAGAGAGAGAGAGAGAGACCAAATTATTATGTTAAAAACCAATGTTGGAAAAACCTTAAAGAATAATCTCAAGTATATAAATGAGCACCAAATCAAATTAAAAAGTTTGTAAGCATAGACTTTTAGGAGCACCAACCCCTTTTATAAGCACCAACATATCAAATATTTATGAGCACCAACCCATAGGAGCACCAACCCCTTACAAATATTTATTAGCACCAACCCACAAGAGCACCAATCCCTCTTATGTATAAAATACAACTATCTGTCAATGTTGTTTTCTTAACAAATGATAGAACTCTACAATATCTCTTTCTATCCTCTCCTCTTTTCTTATATAAAAAAATTACAAACCATACACTCTCTTGCATATTATAAATGGCTTTTCAAGCCTTTATTCATAGCTTTCCAAATGACCTTTGGCATTCACCATTTTTTACCCTTCACTCCTCATGGAAAATGATGCCAAACTTACATGACCCTTCAAATACTTTTATTTGAAAAGTCACATGGTGACCCTTCATGAGAAAATGCATCCTTTCCCCCCTTTTTTTTTATCTTGGTGACCCTTCATGAGAAAATGCATCCTTTCCCCTTTTGTTTTTATCTTGGTGACCTTTCAAATTCCTTAAGGTGACTCTTCATGGAAACATGTGCCCTTCTTCTTTTATCTTCAATTGGTGACCCTTAAAATTCCACCAGGTGACCTTTCATGGGAAAATGCATCCTTTACCTCTTTTTTATTTTCCTTGTGACTCTTTTACTTCCTCATGGGCCCTCATTTTGACTTTATGCAACAAAAAATATATTCATTAATATTGAATAAATATCAACACATTTAGCTAAAATATGAACTTTAAAAACACCTTTAAAAAGTAAATGCTATGGGGCCTTTGTCACAAACAATCCTAGACCTTTGACATCAATGACAATATTTACAAAAACAACCAAGTCCTAGACTACATCACCTAAATAACTAACACTAATGGTTTATACATATCTTATAACTAAAACATTTGTCTCTATAGCCATTCAATCTAAAAATAATAGTACACCATTTACTCTCTCCACTAGAATGAGCCAATCAATAGAGAAATGGGTTGAGAATTTTAAGTTACTAAAAAATAAAATTTTGAATTAAATAATAAATCTAAAACTAATAAGGATCAAACTATGAAAATAAAATAAAGGATAGAGGAAATGTCCAAGCTAACATAACAACTTATCAATTGTAGGCCTCATAATAGGGTATGATCCTTATACCTAGAGGAAAAATTGATTAAATTCAAGTTTATGAGAATTTATTGTGATCTTCCATGAGAATTATTAGATCCTATAAATTTATTTGATGTACATAGTAATATCTTAGTAGATGCACAATCCCAACTATGTGAATTTTGTATCCACAATTATGTTTTGCCTCATAATCAAGACTGAAACCCCAACTTGTATATGGGGGATGTTTTATTAAAGGAAATTTACTCATATATGGATAATTAGTGTTAAAGAGGCCTAAAAATTATTTATTATAAAAAATGAATAATAAACTACATTATTTATCAAAGGGGAATCCAAAATTCTAGAGGACATAATCTAGGACTAGGTTAGCTTAATGAATAGAACAAAACTTTATTATTGGTTTATAGAGAAATAGTTAGGATTAAAGTATTTTATAGGATCAGATACATTAATATAATACATATTTATGTGGGGAAAACTCACTACAAATATAAATAAAATATATCCATATTCAGCTTATAATATAATTATATATTTTGATTGATTGATTGTGTGTGTGTGTAGATTTATATAATAAAAAGGTCAAATATTCTATATATCATGTTCCAACCTCCCCCATTATAGTATATTATACCATATTTAGAGGGTAATAAGCCATTCGATCTGAATAAGGAATATAGGAAATGTAGATGATATGAAGAGAAACAAGGCTTCTATGGTGAGAGGTCTAGTGGTTTTTGATAACCATTAGACTTCATATTTGTATGTGAAGTGGAGATACAAATAATTTTTTATCAAGGATGAGAAAAATTATAATTATGGGGGTTTAATGATCCCCCAAAATTTCTTGATTTTATCACACATTACCTACCTATAGCTTCTCCTAAATTGTGTTTTCTTGAGACTATCCCTTGTATATTCCTACTTAAAATAGTTTAAATACATGATAAATATATATTAATATATTTGTTAGATTAATGATATTTTTAATTATGATTTAATTATATATGAATATATTTTATTATGTGGTTATATATGATTTTATTTGTTTAAGATAGTTCAAAATCAAACAATTATATTCCATGAGTAATTCAGGTCAACACATTCTAAAGCTGAAGGATCTTGTGTGAACACCTCCTACAACTAAATGATTCTATGTTAGAACATCCTATAGCCATGTAATGGTATATATTATCAAAACATCATGAATATTATACAACTATAAATTCAATCTACCATAGATTCTAAACATCCTATATAAATCATATAACTTCTAGAAGATGGATAAAATTTGACACGCTTAGGTTGTCTATTACCTGCCAAACATGTGGAGAATATAACATCTAGATTTGACTTCATGAACAATTTTTTTTTGGTGTCTCTCACCAAACTTTGGTTATGAATGACAGTAAATAGATTATATATGTCTCATCAAGTATATTCTAACCTCTAGAACTAATTTATATTAATGTAGCTACACTTTATCATTATAGATATGTTGTTTATATTTTTAGTTATGCCATAAATGTAAAACTTCCACATCTCATAAAAATATAATATATTAAATATGTGAAATTTACTAAGTATTTATTTTGATATTATAAGTGTGTAATCATAACAATCAATCCAATTTTTATATTGTAATATGTTGTATCAATATTTAGTTGCTACATGATATTAATATAGAAAACACTCTAAGTTAATCACATTTTATATTAAGAGGAATATTGAAGCTCAATGATGAGAGAGGAGGGCCCCCTCAGAAAGAATTGAATTAGAGATCATACTTTTTATTATAGATACTTTTTATTTATTTAATTAGGTATTATGATTTTACATGTGTGTGTGATGAATTACATTTAATTGTGTGATTCATAATAAGTTTTAGGGAAGATTCCAATCCAATTGTTTTATTTAGTCAATTAATTTCATGCAAGTCTAATTCATTTTCAAATATTTCTACTTTATGCAATTTATTTTCATAAGTCCTAGATTATAACTGGCAAGAGTCAAATTAAAAGTTTTACTATGCACATATAGTGAAGTCATCATATCAAGCTAATACCCATGGGTTAATAATTAATGAAAAATTTATTTTAGGTTACCAATAACTGCATGAACCTAAGTTGCTAGGGTTTCACAAACTACATTAGTTAACTAGAATGTAAAAAGACTGCCCATGAATGGCCCTAACTAATCTATAAAATTTGATAATTTTTTAAAATGTGGAGAACATGTTTCAATAACATGCCCCCACTATAATTTGGAAATGTTGAGTACTAAATAAGTGTGGAAGTCATGCCTTTTTGACCTGTCCCCCACTATAGTATGAAACTATGAAAGTGCAAAATCCATGCCTCTATGACATGCATGCACTAATATATCCCTTATTTTGAGGTGATTGGAAATAAAATCTTGTAGTCACCTTATCTCAAAATGATAAGATAATTATATATTCTATGTATGGATCATGTAACTTATAGAGGTAACATTTATAGGTATATATAATAATGAGGTACATAGTATGTGGTCAAATCAAGTCATAAAAATCATGATATAAATTATGGCAATGTCTAGAGAATAATAGTATAATTGAAATAATCAATCAAGCACACACATAAGGGAACTCAAAAGTAATGTAAATAAAATAATGGTACAAGGAGACCTCATACAAGGTACATGTTCAAATTCCACATAATTTAAGTAATGTGACTTATTTAAATATCCAAAAATCATACAATAACATATTCAAATGTATATATACAACAAATAATGAAATATTCAAATTTACAAATAGGCAAACAAAGGCATGGAAAATTGAAATCAATGGAACATATTCTAATTTTAAAATAATCAATACAATGCAAAAAAATAGAAAGAAAGGAACATAATCAATTAATTTCATAGAATGGAAAATTAGGATAAGTATAAGCACCCAACATGAACCTATCATACTAGTTCCTAAACATATATTTTTGTAACATGTTAAGTATATAGCATATGAAGCACACTATAAAATTCATAAGCATAGATATAAGCATGTGTAAGTATATATAATATGAAACATGATAATGGAAAGTTATCATAGAATAATATAACCTTGGTGTATTGTGATCAAATAAGCATATACACCCAATGTACTTAGAAGTGAGTGGAGGGAAGTCTTAACATCTATATGTGAATATATCATGTATCTAGGTATGGTTGTATCACACTCAAATGAAACATGAAACACAAATGTATATAGGAAAAAAAGATATGTAATCTAGTAACATAGAGAAAACACCATGCATGATAAATATTACAAATAAGAACATCTTTTTTTTTCTTTTTTTGGTATTTTTGAATTATCTGATTTTTTTTTTTTTTTTTTTTTTTGGAATTTTTCTCAATGTTTTTGGTATATTTGATAATTTCATCCTTATTTTGGATGATTTTAATTGTTTTAATTATGGTTAGATAGGTGGAAATAATACATGGCATGTTATTCCTCTTGATTTATATATTAATTATAATAACACTTACCATCATGTGGTATATGTATCAATCTTCCCTCATGAGAAAATGAGACATTTTACTAATTTTGGTCAATTTTTGATTCCATCTTTTATAACCAAAGGGATCCTAATATTAATAAATATTGATATTTTTTTGGCATAACCCAAACTATTATTTGAATTATTTTATACCAAAAATAATTGGTATTGTTATTTTTATAAAGGAGTCTTTCCAACCTCCTTTATGTTGTAAGTCTTTTATATTAAATTCAAGTTGTTGAAAACATATCATATTGTAAGTATTTTTTTTCCAAGATCAACATGGTTATGACAAAATTAAGTACCACCCATGAATAATGTGATTGTTATATCTTTTTCAACTTGAGGTGTTTATTTTGGATATCTATGATATATCATTCATACTTTTGGATATTTATTAGAATTTTCTTGAAAAGGTTTGTTATGATAATATTAATCACCAAGTTATGGAATTGAATCTTTGGGAGGGTCATAGAATATAGTTCATTGGTTATAATTAAGATCTTGTCCTTTATGTCTAAAGGTGAAACATATATTATTATAATTCTAAGGTCTTTGGTGATAATCACAATATGTAGTAGTATCATATCCTTTGGGTAGAGGTTGACTCATATCAAAATCTATAGAGAGGAGGGATAAATATGAGATGACACTCCATAAGTTTATGAATTACATAAATTGGACACTTATGTAACCATGTAAATTTTATTTTATGTGCATTAGATAAGATGAGTAAATTATGTTTTCATGATATTTTATTGGCTAATGTTATAGATTTCATTAAAACCTTTGCATCAATTTTTTGTATGAACATGCATGTGAGTAGATATAGGAAAACTATGTTCATGAGTATGTGGGTATAGTAATCAATTATTTTCAAGAAAAATATTATGATTGGTCCCTTTGATATATTTCAACACAAAGGAAAAATTTGGTGGATTTACATTACATGGTAAGGTTGTCATATATAATTTTTGGAAAAGAATATCCTTATAAGGTGATGACTTGTTTAAAAATTTAAAAGTGAAATTTTATAAATAACATCATTAGAGTGTTTTTCAATAGTATATGCCATTGAGATCTGTAACATATGCTCCTTTTGGTTTCCTCTATTATGAATAGTAATTTTTCATTGATAAATGTAACTTTTGATCAATATTATCCTTTGAAGGTAAATTTTTGAAATAAAAGGTAATAATATTTTCATTTAATATTATATATTTCATAATATCCATAAAATAATCCAAAGTTATGTCACTTAGTACTTGGATTTTATATCATGCCTCATAACATATATCCTTATAGTTAAATGATTATTTCACAAGGTCAAAAAGTGAGATCATATTATATGTATTGATTGATTGATCAACATGATTGGGCACCATACAATTTTTTTAATAAGTTACATATCATTATAAGTAGAATTGTAAAAATGATTTTTATGTTTTCCTATTTTGTTATTTCTCTTGATTATGTTTTTGACTGGTTTATGAATATACAAGGCATAAGAAAAGAGTTACTATGATATATTGGAAACTAAAATAAATGATGTATACATCCATGATTAAGTAATTTAAAAGTAAATGGAAATATAATTTTAAAATATTTATAGTTTAGAAATCAAAAATCAAAGGATACCCTAGGTCAAACAAGGGTTTGTCGACCAAGGGTCAGGTTCACCAAATTTTTAACCCTAAATTTAGTTATGCATGGATATTAGGGTTAATGGGTGTTATATTTGATTTTACACAAGGATGGTGAACTAATTGAATGAGTATATCAACTAGTATAGAACTCAAATAAATAGTATTTTAAATTTATACAACTAAGATTACTAAAAATAGTAAAGAAAAGTTATTGATAGATATTGAAATGAATTAGAATCAAATGATACTTAGATGGTTTAATATGATCATGTAGGTATGATATAAAATAGGCTATAATTGGACTATAAAATGATATTGGAATAATCATTATATTTTGGGAACATTATTTCTATGGCCTCAAATGTTTGTGTGAGCTCTAGATAATTATGTTGACACAAGTATCTAACCCTACCATAGGTTTCATGTAATAAATACTAAATGAATATATATGTGACTAAATATATCCTTTTATTTTTTTTTGGTCACCTTTATTTTGATTTATATAGATCATGTCAATAGGTTGTAATTCTTTTTGAAATGATCAAAACTTAGCTTATTCACCCTTGGAAATACTATGGTTAAAATGGGTTAGTGTGCTCATAGTGTCAAGATACCCCAAGGACACATATAAATGGGTGATACCTACATAGCTAATAATCTGAATATCTCCTTATACTTATGTAGTTATCTCCTCTGTGTAGGATTGTGTGTTCACAAGGATGCAATGTGTGATAATCAAAGACATAAAGTGACCTATGTTGTAACTTAGAATAGGTCTAATGAACATATATTCAAATGAATCAAACCTATGGGAAAACTAATCATATTAATGGTATATAAATAGGTATGAATATGGTATGTTTTCTCACCTAAATTATGGATTGCATTGTTTTTGATAAATTAAGGTGGCACACCAGGGGCCAAACCCTTTACAATAAAAAAAGACAAGAAGGCAAACAAAAAAAAATGCCTTAAGAGAAATGATGGCATAGCTGAGAACAACAGATAGAAACAAAACACAAGCAATGGAAAGACCAAAATCAGAGAGGTATCCCTTTACATAACTATTGATTTTATAAGATCATTAAGTTTCTCATTCCCTATGTTGTCAACATACCTAGTATTACCCACCACTTCCAGCATAGACATGTTCAACAAAATTGTATTTCGAAGCCCTTTGGTGAAAATCTTCTCTAGCTTCTGAATGTGGTCCTTTAGGGCCCCAATTTCAATTTTCTAATTAGTCTCATTCTCAGTGCCCTCACCATCTTCCTTAACATAAATTTTCCCTTATTGTCAATAGTTCCCATAGTGTCAGCACCCTACTCTTTAGTAACCTCAAAATCCCTAGTAGCCTGCTTCCCTCCAGTGTCTTCCAAAATTTATTGGATTTCTAGTTCCTCAGACTCTTCCTCTTGGGTTGCTTCTTCTGAAGCATTTTTCAAGTAATTAATCAATCTGGCCTTTAGGGTAGGTTTACCAGTAATCCACCCTAACCTTCGTACTCTGTAGGGGAATCCTTCCTTATTAATTTTGGAAGGCTTGTGAGATTTGCCACCTTGCCCCCCCGTGGCCCTACCTAGATTCTTGTGGGTCCCTTCCATAGTCTCCTTAATATTTCCTTCCTCTTCATCAACCTTTCTCTTCTTACCCTTATTGCTCATAATGGAGTTGAGGGTATCAATAGGGGTCTATTTAGGGGTGGAGAAAGAGACATCTTTTGTTTTGGTAGGAGCAAGAGAAACCCATGACTTATCAATAGCATCGATGGACATCGGGTTGGAAAGAATGTCTCCACTATCAACTCTGATATTCTTGTTTGGCTTGAGGGCATGGTGAAAGTTGTATAGGCAAAAAATTAGCCCCTAGTGTAGGGTAATAGGGCTTATATCTAGCTTCTTAGTCATTTTAGCTCTCACCTTCAGGATAGAGTGTTTCAAAGAGGAGAGCAGGTAAAAAGGAAAGCTAATAATAACATTGCACCTGAAATGATTTAACAAAGGAAGGTGGTAATTGTAGAACCTAGTAAATCACCCCTCAAGAGTGAAGTAATTCATGAGAAAGAAGCACACTCCATCCCATGGCTTTGAAAGTTTAGCGCACTCGAACCCTCCTTAATATGGGATGAGTTCTTCTCCCTCACCTAGAAATAGTTTATGGCTAGCCATATCCATGATTTTGGTTTTCCTTTGAAGTTTTATACCCTACATGGTCATTCTCAGGCCATAAAAATCACCTTTCTAGAGATTTAAACACTAATTCCACCCACTATGACCCACCTATTCAACCAGGATCTCGCAAACTACTTGAACATGTTTTCATCATAACCATTCAACCTTTCCAAATATGGGATGATACCCCCTTCTTTATGATAATGCCAAACCAATGGATTAATTTTAAATTCAAAATAAGAGACAAGTTTAGTTCAAATATGGTCTCCCCCCATTCTATATTTGTAGACCCAAATAGTGGAGTTCCTAAGTTCTACCTTCAGCTTTGAACTGGTAGCTAACCCTTGCTTTCATTTATGTAGAATGTAGATGTGCTAACTCATTTTATGAAATACCCTATAGTGATGACGTTGTCTACTCCCATGCTTGAAAGTAATTTCCCCTTGATTTTCATGATGAGACACGTGCACCTCAACCTCATGATATAATGAATTATGAATGATTACCAAGAAGTTACTAAGGTTATCAAGTTCTGAGATCTCTAATGACCCTCTCCACATGGACCACCTCTAAGAACTATCCTTGTCATCAATGCACCTCATTGTTGACAAGTCATTTTGAATGATCTCCCTAATGTTTAAGGGAATATGAACACCTTGTCACCACACCCTCCAACCTATAAATTGCTAACCAAGGTTGGCACAAGAATTAGCAATGTTGTTGCCTTCTCTGTAGGTATGGGAAATCTCAACTTCAAAAAACTTTTGCAAAATAAATCAGATATCAATAATGATGTCTTTTAGCTTGATTCCCACATTTGATACTTTATTAATGGCATCTATGACCATCTTAGAGTCTCCTTGTATATTCAATTTCCTTATTCCTAGGGATATAGCTAACTTTATCCCCCATAGTAAAGCCATTACTTTAGCATAGTTTTTGCACTGGCATCCAATTCCACCATCATAGACAATAGACATCCACCTTATTCATTCCTTATAATTCCTCCTCCACTAACTTTACCATCCAACTTGGATGCCTCATCAAAGTTGAGTTTCATCTAGTTAGGTTTTGGGGGATCCATTTAGTATTAAGTCTCTATAGCATTTTGGAGTTATTATACCTAGGGATCTAGTTTAAAACCTTCCATTTGGCTACAATTTAGTTTTAAATTTGAGATAGGGGTTTCTTCACAACACAAATATGAGCTATTGTAACACTTTCCATAATGGTCTTAGTAAAGGAGTTAAACACTTGAGAAGCATTTCTAGCAGTGTCCCTAAAAATTCTGTGGTTGTGCTCTTTCCATAAAGTCCAACTCAAACATGGTAGAGCTTGCTTCCATAATTCCATAAGCCAGGGATGTGTGAAGGTTGGGTTTTAGTTGAGAATTACTTCTTTAAGGTCAGAATTGTAGACCCATTCAATACCAAAGTTGTTAAGTATTGTGCCCCATAATTCCTGGGCAAACTCATAGTGGATAAAGAGGTGTGAAACTAATTCCTCTTTTGAACCACATAGGAAACATCTGTTAACCAAAGTAAACCCTCTCTTTTGAAGGTTATCTTGAGTAAGGATTTTGTTATGAGTAGTAGCCCACCAAAACATATTAATTTTTGGAATAAGTTTATGATTCCAAACCTTTTTCTATGCATCTTTATTTTGAGCTTCATGAATGAGTAGATGGTAAGCAAATTTGATAGAGAATGATCCATTCTTATTTAGCCACCAGTATTGTTCATCCTTCTAGGGTAAGAGATTGATTATGATCTCTTGAACACACTACTAGATCTCCTAAACTCTTGGGAAAAGCTCAGGCTGGTGAACACAACAATCTAAAATATTTTTCTAGCTCCTCATCCCATTGTTATTTTCCATATAATCACTAACCCTATCTCTAAAGAATTGGGTAGTCAAGTCAGCAATCTCTCCATAGTTTCCCTATGTGATGAAAGCCTTATCCTTTAACTAGATATAATACCAAAATTTAATACGCCATCCATTTCCAGGTTTCCATCTAATTCCATGTTTAAGAAGGCTTCTACTTTTTAGAATTTTATTCCATATCATAGATCCCTAGGGTAATCCTGTCTGTTGAATAAAGTTAGAATCATAAAAGCTATGCATGTATTTGGCATACATTATTACCCCCTAATCATTGTTTTGATGGATCAGGTTCTAACTAACTTTTGAGAGAATGGCTTTGTTCATGTTCTTGATAGACCTAATATTAAGTCCACCATGAGATTTTGGAAGACACACTTTTTCCCATCTGAATAAAGACATTCTATGTTTGTCTTCCACTCCCGTCCATAAAAATTTCCTTTGGATCTATTCTAGTTTCTCAAAAAATATACATAGGAATTTTAAAAAGAGACAGGAAGTAAGTAGGAATACCTTGCAGTGAAGCCCAAAGAAGTTGCAGTTTACTAACACTGTTGAGTAGTTTCCCCTTCCAACAAAGAATTTTCCTATGCGTTATTTCCACAATTCCATTCCAAAAACTAAGAGATACCTCTTTGAACGAGAGTGGGAAACCTAGGTAGGTAGCTGGTAGGCCAGCTTCAACACATTCTAATATATCAATGATTATATGTCTAAGTTCATTAAGAGTGTTGAAGAAATGCACATTGCTTTTCTAGAAATTTATCCTTTGTCTTGACTCTTTGGCATAATTATTTAAGATATTCTTCCATATTATATCCTCAATCACCGATGAGATGCCAAAGAAGATGGTATCATCCACAAACTGTTGTACCACCATAGGATGAAGGGAGGAGGCAAGTTTGATGCCCACTAGCTTTTTTGAGGCTATATCTGCTTGTATGTATCTTCCCAGTGCCTATGACATAATGGTGAATAATTATGGGGAGAGAGGATCTCCCTAATAGATTCCTCTTGAGGATGAGAAAAACCCTCTAGGAACACCATTAACCATCACTAAGAATTTTGTAGAAGAGACTGCGATCCATAACAAGCAAGACATTTTATCATTAAACCCAAATTTTTTGATTACTTAGAATAGAAAAGTCCATGAAAATCTATCATAAGCTTTATAAATATCAAGCTTGAGAGCCATCCTAGGGATTATACTCTTGTCCATGGAGTGAATAGTCTCATGTGTGGTGATCACAGCATCAAAAATCTACCTACTTGGGATGAAACCTTTTTGAGCAGGAGAAATAATTTTGTCTAGCAAAGGTTGAATCCTCATGACCAAAATTTTAGTAAATAACTTATACATAGTTTTTCATAGATTAATGGGCCTAAAATTAGTGAGGTGTGAAGGTTTTGATTTTTTAGGAACAAGTACTATGAAGGTATTATTAACTTATTTCAAAAGTTTACCTGATCTAAAAAAATCATGAACAGCAGCCTTGAGATCCACTCTTACTATCTCCCAATATTCTTGAAACAATATAAGAGGAAAGCCATTACGACTTAGGGCTTTGAAATCACCCATGGAGAATAAAACAACATGGATTGCATTGTTATTAGTATATATACTTATGATTTCCTGATGTTGTCTAGGTGATAAAATAATGAGGGTTGATCTTCTATATATACCACCCCATTTTATAATTGTCCAATAGTAAAATACTTTTGAAAAAATTTAGGATATTTTTAATTTCTATATTGGATGAATTTTGGGCATTCAACACTTTTTAGTAAAGTGGAGACTTGCACCGACATAGATGTCCATTTAGGATGCAAGTGTCTAGGAAACTAGAAAATAAGTATAAGTTTAGACTTTGAAGTGAAGTATAATAATTAGGTTTAGATTTATTTTCATAATATTTAATGCATGTTAATTATAATAAAAATGGGAAAACTAATATATAAATAATTTAGGCACAAATATCTAAGGAAAGCAATCATTATGGTAGTATGTAGATTTATAACTAAAAGGTATAGCCATGATAAATATTTACCAATTATACAAGACTAAGGTACTAGATTAATCATATTTTGGTATCTAAACCTAGGTTGATATGGGATTTTAACTAATGATATATCATGGACACCCATAAAAATGGAGGGGATGGCATTAGGAGAGATGTCATGTAAAGGATTTATGCCCTAGTGTGAAATATTTATCTACCAAGGAGCAAGATTGAGTCTTGGAATAAAATGATAAGGAACTATAGAATGGACTTTTTCTATTATGAACTACCATGTATAAACATGATTTACCCCTAATCATAATATTAAATTGAGTGCCTTGATTATTATCATAAAAAACTAAAGAAGTAATGTTTACAATTGTGACATTGAATATTGAAGGTTTCATAACACAAAGAGAGATAAAGTATCATGTTTAGACATATTGACATTTTATATCCAATGAGACCAAAATATTACACATTATTCATCAATTTACCATTTAAATAATGTATACTAGAATAAAATCAATTGGAGGTGGTATAATCCATCAAATGAGTGGTTAAACTTAGAATAGACTAGTCAAAGATAGAGTGAAATAGAAGTCCTGAAAAAATATTGAGGTAGTTAGTAGAAAAGTAGTGTTATCCATCATGGGAGGTAGTTGGGACATGCCACCAACATAAGTTATTGTCATAGGTAGTTAGATTTTAGGAGAACCTATAACCAATGTTTTGATATAACATGTGGGTACTACCCTCATACCTTCCCTTTAGTTCTTCTACAAGATGTCTATAAGTCTACCAAATTATTAGGGAGTGGTGAATGATATGGATCATGTAAATAAATTCAAAATTATCTATCACATCAAAGGGATTATTCATCTTGAACACAAAACTATTAAATTTGATATAACATTAATTATTGCACCCACACTTGGTATAGGAAGAACAACCAAATTATAATATTATGGACTACTACCTCCTCATGGTAGACTTCCTAAAGAATTTTGACATCCTTGAGTTTGAGTGTTGTAAGCAGTGTTTAGTGGAAAGAATAAACTAGAGATTTATAAGAAAGACATTAAAAATGACAAATAATAAAGACAAATATGAGACCGAAATGCTATATTTATCATTCACACAAACTGGTGTGCCTTACACATTTCTTATATAATTGCCTATAAAGGATTTCAAATGACCCATCACCTTCTTTCATGACTCTTGACCTTTTTAATTATTTTTGACACCTATTTTATCTTTTTTAATAAAAATAATAATATTAAATCATTTTGTGTTTTACCTCTACTAACACTCACCTCAACTTAAAATGTGTCTCATCCCAAGACACTAACACTCCCCCTAACTTAAAATGTTTCTCATTTCGAGACAAAAAGGTCCTAAACATTTCAATTTTTTACAAATTTTGGTATGTTACAAAAATATTTGATAACCTACATTACATCTACTCCTATTCTCCATAGCCTCATATGCTGGAACTGACCAACTTTTATAACTCTAGCTTCAAATACATTCATAATTTTTAAAAACTTATAAATATTCTAGTTTATTTCAGACCTTTTACAATACTTATCTTTATGGGGAAGATTAGAGATATAAATATATAAAAAATTACGTTACTTGAATATCATGTTCCTCATTAGCAACAATTTTTCCTCTCTATTTATATCAACCAAGCTACCCAAACTATGGGAGATCATTATAAATTCATCACCAACAGATTAATATGTAATAAAAAAATTATGATCAAATTCCTTGACCAATAATGATAGAAATTATAGATGAGATGAATCCATCCACATATGCAAAACACCATTTATTACTCCATGTGTGTTACAACCATAATTATGTTCCCATCCTTTCATGATCCACATATCATTTCATTTACTATCTTTACCTACTAAATAGTTTATAGGCACTAATTTCCTAATTTTTGGTGTTCCAACTACCCATCCTATTTGTAGCCTTCTCATATTTACATGCACCTCCATGAACTGATTTAGTGATATTGTTTTATTCAATAGAATGGGAAATTATAGACATGAAACTAGGTTAGTGTCTTCTCCATTATATTAATAATAATTAATGGCTTTGATAACTTTAATTCTCACCCAACACCATTATTATATATTTATACATGATAAATATTGTTTGAAGATTTATCACTTCATACAACTTTGCACATTTTTAATTTAGCTTGGCCTTAAAGACATTGGTCCTACATGAAAGATGTATTCATGATTCAATTAAACCACTCCTCCATTCATGTAGATAGTTATAATAGAAATCAGCTTAGGTACATCCATTTTCTAGGACAAGGTAAAACTCTTCCTTTGAAGATCCACATGCCCAACACAACTACCCACCAACACTATAGCCAACACTCACTAGCCTCATCTATTCTCTAAAAATTAATTTCAAACAAGAAAAACCCACAATCCTTGCTTGTTTAGAGTATTATAGATGAGGAATCTCATGATAGATGTCAGTTCTCTATATGATTCATTATCACCATAAACTCATTGAATAATATGGACTTCATATTTTCCATAACGAGTAGGTTACAATTGTGGGTAGTGGGGTTGCTAGCCACTCTAGAAATTGAGGCTTGAAGTTACTGTAATTTCTAAGCATAAATAGGTGGTTCCTCTCCTTAAGATAAATAACACCACAATTTTTTTATAGTAAATCCCCAACTCATTAATTCTATATTCATTATGGGTGGACCATAATGTAGGATACCAAAGATTTTAAGAGCATCCACACCATTATAAGTAGTGTTTAGTGGAAATAATAAACTATATATTTATAAGAGAAACATTAAAAATTGGAAATATTAAAGACAAATATGATACCCAAATGTTATATTTCTCATTCACATAAAATAGTCTACCTTACACATTTCCTATGCAATTTCCTATAAAGTCTTTCAAATGACCCATCACCTTATTTTATGACTTTTGACCTTTTGACTTATTTTCAACACCTATTCTATAATTTTTAATATAGATAATAATATTAAATCATTTTTTTTCCTTTACCTCTACTAATAAGTATAGATCATTATTTCACTAAAGGAAATTAAGGAGGTGAATGCGAACATTCACACTTATGACACCCAATTTTAAAACCTAGCATACAAGATTGATTATGTGCTTTAACCAATATAGATACATAATGGTTATTCATTGTATTTATTTCTCCTTATCAACATTGGCTACACAATGGTTATTCATGGTATTATTTTCTCCTTATCAATTCACCTTATCGATGAGAATCTCACTGAGCCATACGAGGCTGTGAAAGCTTTGTTGAGAGATGAGGTTATGGGAGGCATGGAATTTTGAGTAATTTCAGCCCTAAAGGTGAATATTATTTCAATCAATTAAACCATGTATAGTATGATGGCCAATATCACACATAATATTAATAGTAAATTATGGTTGATAGACTACAAATTAGAGGGGCACAGAAAGAATAATTGCCTTAGGTGAAACAAATGTGGATATATGTCATCTTGAGAACTTTTTGGAGAAGGTCATTATTTTTGAAATTTCCTTTGCTACCACACACAACCTAAGAAATAAATCCCATATACTACAATATTTATGACACCACTATGTATAATACCAAAGATTGAATGGTGTTTAATGAGTTAAAAGACTAAGGTACAAGGAAGGTGGTAGTGAAACCTTTAGATGAATAATATGGTAGATAAAAATAGTAATGTGGATAAAGAGACTATAGAGGTGGGGGGTGATTTAGTGGAAGGTTCCCAATACCTAGTTTTTTAAAATGTGGGGTGCTAATCTACCATTGATGTGATTTCCCCATACACCCTACTTGTGAGTACTACAATGGAAGCTAAAAGGTCAATGATTTTATGATAAGATCACACATAAAATAAAGATTAAGAAGGGTGAAATAATTATCCATTATAGATGTAAACAAAATAAATGAGTCCCCAATGTGAAGGTTAATAATTATGAAAAATCCAAACTGAAAGTGACAATCAAGAATGATATAATTACATAGTTAATTATCATTCGTACTAATAAGGTCAAGCCAAGTTATGAGCCAAGAAGGTATAAAAATCACATGGTGTGACATGATCCATAAAGGGTAACATACCTATATGGAACATGTAATAAAAAACTAATTAGGGATGTTATGGACATAATCCAAAATTTCTATGGTGAACTACATGTCCATAACTTAGGAAAAAGAAAATAAAATATCCCTAGCCTTGGTCACCCATTGACACACAATTAGATGATCTCAAATAGATATTATCCCCTCTATGTCTTGAAGGGATGGTACTGATAATTAAAAAACTATTGATTAAGTAAAATATAAAGTAACCCATTGATTTAGTGGTCCCTAGCATGGTAAGAGGATGGTACTTGAGTATCACCTTGAAATTATAATATGATAGGGAGTTACTACTAGATGGAGATATAAATATTTGGCTAGTTTAAAACATAGATAAAAATGTAAAGGTAAACAACTTAATAGGGGATGATTTATGAAAAATGGGTAGTTATCCATTATGACCATCCCCTCATGAGTTGTTCATGGAAAATAAAATTAAGGCCCAATCTATGGGTATTCTTTCCAATGCCACCCTTGATATATTGGGTGCAAAATTTTAGGTAGAATTTGAGGTAATTAAGCTTATACAGGTTGATAACTACTTGGCATTACTTGGTACACAATGGTGCTACATGAATAATGTATATACACACTTAAATCAATACTTTATGAGTTTCAAGATGATAAGGATCACATGGTCATAACTGATTAGGGATACCTATTTTTTCCATGTGTTTATCTTGAAGATGAGATTAAAAATATATATAAAGCATAACCACATAAGTAGTTGAGAACATGGCTCTTAATTCATAAAGATTATTACACTAGGATGTTATTTAGTTAGTCTCTAACACTACATCTATCACCTATAAGCAATGGGTACAATAATCTTACGAAGAGTTAATATGTAAGTGTGGCATAGTTAGATCATGACTCTAGTCTCAATGAGTGTCACATTTAAGTTACACTAACACTATACCCACTTTATCTTGTAAAATATTTTAGGTAATACCCACTATAATAAATGTTAAGTTGATATTTTATATAAGTACAGGGAGTCCCGATAAACAATCCTATTTTACCAGTTACATAAGTATCAACCCATATGTACATGCTTGGAGGCTTGTGTCTCCAAGGAGGAATAAATAGGTGCCCTGGTGTACATTCTAAAAATCAATTTTGTAATTTGGTTTGCCATCCATAATCCCAACCTATTGACCTAGGTTGAAATATAATATTTCATTTATTTTATGTTTGAGCAAAGTAATAACCACCATAAACTATCAATGTATATCAATATTTGAGACCCACATTCACATCCACAATATTACTAAGAAACATAGTTAAGAAATCTTTTTTACCTATCATTAAATAATTGGGTTTATTATTTCTATGATCATTAAGAACTTGGGCTTGTGCTTAGTAAATTGTGAATGAAATGCACATGTAAATGATTGAGTGAGATGCCTTAAAGGAGAGGATTTTTAATACCTTGTCCTTCTCTTCTTCCTAAAAAAATATATTGTATCCCTTTTAAAACATGCATTGTTCCATATTTAAAGATTATGTAATCATGGAAGAATATGTCATGTGAAAATGTGGATAAAAAGGGTTATCTCTGATGAAGTTATTCGAAGACCATAGTTTAAATAGCCACTCTAGTGAATAACATGAGATTTTGTGGAAGACATGCAACTAGAAATACATAATTTGGAAACAAAATATGATATGCAAGGTAGAGGAAGATCCTAATGAGGGATAACTGATTCATATATATATGGACATAAATTATGTAGAAGGAAAAGTGGTTGATTTAGTTTTTGAAATCCACAAGTGCTATTAGGAGCCTCTAAATATAACCAAGGCAAAAATAGGATTTGAGGAGGAGCCAAAGTTTACTAATATTAGAAACTACTGGTTAGATTCTTAGATGGTACACATTATTGATATCATATGGGAAATTCAATATCTCTTCCCTAAAAATTATAGGAAAATGAACAGAGCACATCCCTCCTTAGGTCACATGAAAATAAAATTGGTAGAAGGTATTATATGAGTAAATAATTAGACATGAAATATTAATCCCAACCTTCATGTAAAGGTAAAATTTTAAAATTAATGACCTATTAGTTATAGGTGTGACCTACCCAATGGAAGAGTTTGAATGGGTGAGATCGATAGTGATTAAAATTAATAAGTATGGGCACATCAAGATCTACTTTGACTATCATCTTCTCAATCTAACATATGTAGCAAACCCATTCCCACTCCTTCAATAAAATTCTTAAAGGTTTTAATATATAAGGTCTATACATTCAATGATATATTTTTCAACTATCATCAAGTCCTGATCAATAAGGAATATAAACCCAATCCCACCTTTTTAATAGAGTTGGGATAACTCACCTACAAGGCTTTTCCCTTTTCATTAAAGAATGCCCATGTAGTATTTTCATGAATAGTTATTTCCACCGTAAAATATTTTATCCATCACTTTGTCCAAGTGTACTTTTATGAATAGATGATTTATGGCTCATTAAATACCATCACAGAAACATGAGGCTCATGTTTTCATGTTGCCAATAGTTGTAGATTTATATGAATCTCAATAAGTGTATTTTCATAACCCCTTTGGCACAATTCTAAGTCATGTCAATTTTAATAAATGTAGTTTAATCATTCATGGGAAGGTGGTGATAATTATCTAGCTAGATACCCATATAAACCAATAAGAGGTGTAGAGGTCCATGATGAAGCTTTTGAAACATTAAATAAAAAATAGATAGTGCTCCAAAATTATAGTTTCTAGATTGGAACAATCTATTCCATGTGTATGTTGATTCTTTAGGTATGAAAATTGGTTCCATCATTTCTCATCTATAAGATAATGAGATCAATCACCTAAAATACTTTTCAAGATATAATCTCACCCTTACAAATTGTAATTATACCACCAATAAGTGTGAGGACCTAACAATGATTTATGAAATTCAAAAGTTTATCCAATCATTTATATCCACTCATTTTGTATTCTTCACTAATAATGTCACCTTGAATTAATTTTTTAATAATCCAACCTCCATGGGTGAATTTATCATTGGATAGTCCTCTTTCAATAATTCTAGTTCTCGGTGGTTGTTAATCTAGGTAAGTATAATTTTGGCCCTGACCACTTATCTCAACTCATCACTTGAGAGGACATGTACCAAATCAAGTATGATGGATATATGCATGGATATAAAAATTATAATGTTTATTGGAGGAACTTGGTGATATTTTTGTCTTCCTCACCTTTGGAGTCACACATGATAACCTCCCTAATAGGGAGAGTATATTTTGATCTAAATTTACCCATATTAACTTATTATATGAGAGATATATACTATAGTATTAAATTAATTTATGTGAAATTTTATCCCTAAACATGAGTGAAATAGCATAATATAGGAGGCACACAAAGGCATAGTTAAAGGTCACTTTGTCAATGAAACAATAACATGAAAAATTATACTATTTGGCCTCTAGTGGTTTATTATAATTCATGATGTTAATGAATATAATATTAAATTTTATGTGTGTCAAATAGCTATGAATATAAATATAGATGAGATGCCTCTGATCCCTATTCTTGCATAGGCACACTCTGAAAATCTAACCTTGATTTTTTGGGACCTATTGCTCATTCTATGTATATTATTAGTATGATAGAATATTTCACTAGATGATACAAGAATACACCCACCAAAAATTTTATTACATCTATAACAACATGTTTTATATTGGAAAACATGATCAACTAACATAGATGCCACCTTAGTTTGACTAATGACATGATCACCCACTTTAATGAAACTATGCAAATTCTACTTTCTAAATTCATGATCACACATCATAAGGCAACACCCTATCATATTTAATCCAATGTATTTTTAGATTATTTTAATAAGATACTTGAATATTGTCTCACTAATATTTATAGAGTAATATGAAAGGATAGGCATAATTGAGTTTCAATGGTCTTATGGACTTATCGCACAACCTACAAGTGCCTAAACAAGTCTATAGCATTTCATCTAGTGTTTGAAACTAAATTTATCCTATCAATGGAGTTATTGGTTCCTTCCTAATGCATTTACCAATTTGGTCACCATACTGATTTCAAATCCATAGCCACACACCTTGAAGAATTAATGAAATTGGATGAATTACACACCATCACTCAGTAAATGAAAATAATAGAAAAGGAAATAAAAATACCAAAATTATAATCAAATCAAGGGAAAGACAATAATTAAGGGTAATCCCATCCTTATTTATAAGTCCTAGTATCTAAATCACCCATGAAAAATTTAAATTATATGGCTCAGGCCCTATGTAATTTAGAAAAATGGAAATATGTATAAGTAAATTAATCTCTTTAGATTTTTAAATACTTCCTAATAATTTCAATAAAAATTAGATCAAGCCCTATAAGACCTGGAATGCTTGAGAAGTATTTTAATAATGTGCATGACATTTAATTTTATAATTTCCTTTATTTCAAGGGTAGGGTAGAGTAGACTAAATTTGGGCACATTAATTATGTGTCATCTATATAATAAAAAATGTATACCTCATAAGTCCAAATAGGTGAGTCGAGCCAATGATTTATTTTTAAGATCATCACTATCAGTATCTAAGTTTATGTGAGAGTGTTAATGCACATTTTGTGTAAAATATCCCCCTTTATCTATAAGCATAAATCTTGTAATTTAAAATATATCAAATGTTTAAGAATCCCTTGGTAATCATCTCAATATTCTATCTCAATAGCTTGGATGATTAATGTTGGGTAAGATATTTATTTATTATACCCACCCCTTTTACACCATCCATAGATAAATTAATTTACATGCCAAATGATTGTGCATATAAGTTAGTGTGGGGTGGAGGGCTTATATAAAAAGTGATAAAATATAGAAGGTATAGAGGGGTGTGACACAAAAGTGAAGGAATTAATAGGAGATAACACATAGTTTTATGGCTCATAAAGTGACAATATGGGGTAGGTAAGTGTGTAAGATATAAGGAATCACACTACCTAGGAATACAAAATGAAAAAGAGTGATATAGTAAGATGATTTCACTTAGAGATTAAAAATTAAAATTCACCATGGTAAATAACTAGAATATACTACTATTTAATACAATGAGAAAAACATTGAAAGCTCATGTGAGGGAATAAGAAAGGTCATTACATGAGTATCTAATGCATTAAAATTAGACAATTAGAAAGGTGTAAAGGAGGATATAAAATTTTTAAGAACATATTAACTCATCATTTTACACTTAAAATAAATAAGTGAGCTTTGGATCCTAAATAAACCATAGCGACAAAAATAATTATACATTTAAAATTAGAGTGACTAAAAATTAAAATACAAGAGATATATTTAAGAGCCGAAATAAAACACAATGACTAAAATATACTTGATTTTAGGACTATCTATCAAGAAAGAGAAGGATTTAGACAAGATTTAGGTTTTAGAGGCCACCAATCACAATTCAAGTGTCATGAAACTCATATCTAATTCTAATAATGTCACTTTCAATGTAAGAATACAATATCCAATATTAGGGGTTTCATCTAAATAGGGAAGCCAAAGGTGAACCAAAAGGGTTTAAGGCTAGGAATGAGACCAAAAACAAAGACACATATAGAGAAGAACCATATTTTATGTGCATGATTTGGGACCCCTATTATAGAAGATGTAGGAACACCACAAAAAATCATAGGGTCTGAAGGGTCATCTATTTTTATTAGAGAATAAGTGGTGATAGAATAATATGTGTGAAATAAATATAAGACACTACCAGTTTTATAAAGGTATAATAGGTAAGGCTAAGGAAAATCATGCTCAAGACCAAAAAAAAGAGGCCACCCTAGCTGCACCATAAAGAAGAGACAAATAAATAATGGTATAAATGATTTTTTAGAGGTGTAATATCCTAAAAATGTAGAGCATGAAAAATAATTGGAGTTCATCGTGGATAAATGTAAAGTGTAATACTATAACCAATGTAATATAAGCAATTTGGCTAGCTTATAGAATGATTATATTATTAACACTTTAAATCATACCCCTAAAAGGAACCCCATTTTTTTTTATTCTAAAAAATAGAAACTAGATAAGGTTGGAATCATCCAAATGTATGAGATCCCATTTTAGCTAAATATAAACAAATATTAAATTTTATACTCTCATGCATCCATGAGGAAGGTTATACTTTGCAGGATGAAGGATGAATATCATAGTGGCCCAAATTCATAATGTGTTTGGGTTACCTCACTCAGATTAGGAAATTAAAAAGGTATTGTAAAATTTAAAGGACATAATTACATGGCCCAAGAACTTGAGTAAAATAAGGCAGGTTTTACTTTTCATGTCCCCAACATTAGGGATAGGTCCACTAGGATCACAACATGACTAATAAGTTCCAACCTTTATGAATCAGGGTACTATGAAGATGTTAAATAAAACTTCCTCTACATTGTGTAAGATGTGGTGAAGGGTACCCTATTCAATATATATATATATATATATATATATATATATATATATATATATATAATTTGTCATCAAACTCAATTATTGAATGTGTGGAGAAGTAATATAAGTTGGGGCATAAGTTTTAATTTTACACAATCCTTATTTTTATGTTGTTTTATGAGATTGATGTACCTAAGGATCCTGAAGGAGGTAGTTGTTCATACATCATGCATGATAAGTCCTAATGGTTAGGTACCAATCATATACATGCCACACAATGGTCACCCCTAGATACAAATAAATAATTAAACATTAGTTCACATTCCTAAAATAGGCCATAGGATAAGAATGGTGTGTACCAAGGTTGTTTCCAGAGTTGGTGGAGTATGCATAGTTAACTTTCATGCAATATTACTCAATATTAAAAATTAGATTAGAAGATGAAAAAAAGACCTCATGGTTGAAATTTACATTACATTATGTTTTTACCATGTAGTACATTGTTGATGCATTCAAAGGCATCAAAAACATAAAAATAATAAGGATAGATGTGTAATAGATTGATTTAGATATACATGCTCTCTAAACAATGTATGTACATAATATAAATTTTATGTTGAAGGTAAATGATGAGGTGGATAAACATGAGTGTTATTTTAGATGAAACCAAGTTGTGGATATTAGAGGACATTATTGTAGCTTATTCTCCTATTTGAAGTCCAAAAGGAAAATTTATGGCATAGAAGCACTAGAGTGAGGGATAAGGATTATGCCATAGTTGATACCAATAAATTTGTGTGAATTTATACCCCAATAGAAGGATATTGAGAGGATATAATTTGAACCATCATATTATATTCAAGGTGATTTTGATGAGATAGAATCAAATGATAGGCTCAAGAGAAGGAATGAGGTCACGGAGTCATGCACTTACTCCATATAGAATAATATGTCAAAAAGGAAGGAAATAAAACCTCCTTACCTTATGATAATAATATTGGAATAAATTAGGCCAAAGGAGGAGCATTTTAGTAATAGGAAGATAAAAAGGAAAGAAAAAGAACCTCCAAATCCTACACTAGATGAGTTATATGTGCCTCTAGAAATAAAAATGTCATATAGGGAGGGTAAAAACTCCCCCTCTCTAATGCTATAGTATCAAACATCATTTGAGTATAGGAAATAAATACCACCTTCCCCTCTTGAGAGGATAAATGATAAGAAATCCATTGTGTAATAAATGGTTGAAGACATCTCTAGCTCTAGTAAGAGGGAGTAAGAAGAGGCAACAAAATAATTTATTGAGAAAGAGCCACACATAAAAGGTAACTTTTTGACCATCCTACACAGTTTAAATAATTTAGAGGTGATGATGGATCATAGAGTGGATCTAACTTAACACTATATTGATAAGGTGAAATCCATGTTAGTTTTTAAGGATGGGAAACATGAGGATGATATATTAGAACTCCTTCATCCCAATACAAAGTAAGAGGAATGAGTAAAGTGGTAAGATGTA
Source organism: Torreya grandis (assembly GCA_037957365.1). Taxonomy (NCBI): domain Eukaryota; kingdom Viridiplantae; phylum Streptophyta; class Pinopsida; order Cupressales; family Taxaceae; genus Torreya; species Torreya grandis. Next base: position 2,086,056 of record JARHVA010002137.1, on the reverse strand, counting down.
TAACCTAACCTAGTAGGAGATAGCCCCATAGATATGGAAGGTGGGAGTGATGGCGAAGCTAGACACACCATCTGATAAAGGATCCAAGGGAGGATGCATGAGAAATAACTGTACTTATGGGGAACCATGAATTTTAATCATGATTTGCTTTTAGCAAGTAAACATGTGTCTTTTTCCTTAGAATATTATTAAGAGGAACCCATTTTGAATTTCCTTGGATAATAGAAATAACCCTAATGAAAGAATCCCCTAAGGGACCAAAATCATTATTGATCAATCCTATGGCCATGACTAGTACACAATAAATAAAAATGTTGATAAATATAGTTATTAATGTGACCATGAAAAATTAGATAATCTCTAGAACTTGTATGGAGCACTAATAAAACATGATGGAGTTAACCAAAGATATCAAATATGAAAATGTAAGGCATTCCTTACCTAAAAAATCACTTGGGAAGGCCAAGAGGAGATAGGGTAAGGTAAAAGTTACTCTCATTAAATAATAGGATATGATGACCCTATTTGACCTAAATTTATTTCATATTATTGATATAGTTAGGTGTGAACTATTCGATACATATTTTTTTTTCTTTATTATGTGTTATAGTTTTATGATCTACATTAATACATTTTATTATTATTAATTGAGATAGTTTTTATTACACTTTCATTAAATCATTGGATATCTATGATTAATGAGTACTAATTTACTATTCATCTCATATGTATTAAGTGTTGTTATTACATTTATTATGTTTAGATGTCCAATAACTAATAATGGTCCATTTATTGACTACATGTATAGGTACTTGAGTTAGCTTGTGTTTAGAGATGAGTAGTAGAGCAACATGGATAAATAACATGGATGAACAAAAAATGAATTTTATTTTAATAACTGAGCTTGACTGTATTATTTATTAAGTTATTTTTTTACATAATTTAAGTGTTGAGTGTTATTATTTTATGTTTGACTTCATCATTGATTGATTTTAGTCAGTTTCAACATTGTACAATCATTAATTTACTTGATGTTGTCTATTATGGGTCTTGTTAGTTTTTCGAGTCTTGATTAATCTTATGGCTATTGATTGCTTGTTGATTTCATCATTTTTATTCATTCTAGTTAAATATTTTTTCATTGACTTAATGACTATGGACTTTGATAGGGAATTTTGTCACGTATTACTCTTATGATCACAATCATTTTAATTGTTGACTCTTTACGACCTTGATTGATTATCTTGATGTTATTTAGATTAGTACTTAGTGTCAACCCATGTTGGGTTGAGGTCACTTAAAAACATGTTTTATCTTCTCTTTGATCTATGTTTATGCATTAAAATACTTCATTGTAATGTTTATTCATTTGGCATTAATTTTTTGATTATCCAATTTTGGCTTGGGCATATGCCATGTTATTAGGATGTCACAACCAACCTTGGGTAATTGCTAATTAGTTTGATATTTTTTTTAATCCATTTGAATTTAGAGTCACCACATTATATCAAGTTATGATGTATTCGGTTTAGACTCTTCTATTGGTTTTTAAGTTCTATTTTTTTCATTTGGTTTGTTTTTTCAAAGAGCTTTGTGCCTTAGGGAGACTCTACCAAATTTTTTGGCATGGAGTCCAAGGGGAATGAAATATAGCTCTTACATGATTATGTTTGGGAGATTGAACTATAGTCAAGTCATTAATCTTGTTAGCCATGTGTAATTTTAGTAGAGTTGACTATATTCATTTTGGTTTATAATATTTGTCTGGTTTTGTTTGAGGCATGTGGATTTTGGATGTTGTCTTTTGCATGAAAACTTAGGAACCTAAAAGAGAAAAAAAATTATTCTATGGTAAAATAACATATTTCAAGTAAATGGTGTTTTTCAATTATGTGTTTGCATTATATAGTGGGTTTTAATGGAGAACGAGTTATGTGTTTAATAATAAACATTTGGCATTGGTTTCTGACTGCATTATGATGTTTATTGTTAAAACCCTAACTAAGGTCAATGGATTTTATTTTTCTATGTTTTTTCACAATGGACATAAATGGATTGGTCATGGCTTTTATAGATATATACTATGAATTGCATTAGTATGGCCATGTTGGGTATATGTTATGCATATATATTTTATTTATTGTATGGTTGGGGTTTGTTTTGTTATGTCATATTAACAATGGATATGAATTATATTATAGTAACTACATTATGTTTAAATTCATTATGGTTTCAAATTTTTAAAACCATATTTGGGTGACATAGTTTGTGTACACAACTAGGTTATATTGGTTATGTAATGTCTTAAATTCATTTTATTTTTGTATAAACCCTAACTATGTTTTATTCAAGTTTTTAGAAATGTTATGTTATATTATGAAGCATATTGTGTGTTTCAAGCCACAACCATAAAATTGGTGGAAGTTACATATTTGATATTATATGGGGTTTGAAATGGATATTACGTTTTTATAGGAAAATAATATTTTATTATTATTTTTAGTTTACATGATTATATTGACATATAATTTTATAATTAGTCATTTTTCTGTTTATCAAATCCTATTGGGATTATTGGTATGATTTTTATAATGATATTTTAATTATTTCAAGTTATTATTAGTTGACTTACAGTTAAAAATAATGACTAGTTGAATTATTTTAATTGTTATGATTACATTATATCATTATAGTTGATATTGAATCTTTTAATATTTTTAGAAAATTCTAATTCGATCAAATTATGACCCATAACTTTACGTAGATTTTAATTTATCATTTTTAGTTGGTTGGAAGTGTTGTATTTTTTTATGATTTTTTAATTTAACTCATTAATATATATTAAATTATTACGTGAGGATGACTTCCTAATAAATTTATGGCATAAAGATTCACAAGCCATATTATATCCTCAAAGAGAATATGGATCATAAATCAATAATCTTGGGAAGACGAGTTATAGGCATAATCAAGTAAAAAATTAATGTATCTTAGTGATATGGATTCATGTTGTTCATTTTCTATTTGTTTTTCAACTGTTTGTTGTTGTCAAGATCAATATGTTTCCTCATCCTTTCTCTATTGTTTGTCTACTGCCCTGATCCGTATCCAACTAATGGTTGGGGTGGTCTAGGGCCACTTATGATTGGGATAATTGGGATTGGAAATGATGTTTATATTCATTATTTTTCATGAAAAATATTATGATTCACTTCTTATTTATATTGAGTTGTGACTATTGGCTGTAGATGAACTAAAATGTTTATGTAATCCATTTTATTCATTATAGTTATATTTGATACAAATAATTTAATTTTGTATCATGTAAGTTTAGTTTATGGATATTATTGTACTTGATCATTTGATTATCCATGTATTATTTTTATTTTTATTTATATATATATTTACATCGGTTGATTAATACATTGGTAGTAAGAACATAATTGTGTGATTTTAACATTTACTTTCAGTTAATATCTTATTTTGGAATAAGTAGATTCAAAATAAAGATTAGAAATTTGTAGAATTATAATTACCATATTTTATTGGTTATTAGTTGACTTATAACCTAGAAATGTATTCATACATTTGCTTACACTTATCAATTATTAGGTTCATGGTATTGAATTGACTGGTTATTTGATGATGTAAATAGTCATTTGGGAACCTAGTTATAAAATTAATTTGAGATTTTTAGATTATTATTGTAAGTACATTTGAATGTATTAGAATTAGAACATAATGTTAGTATGTTATGATTTCATCTCAAAGAATAAATTAGGAAGTTAAGTTACTTTTATGCTTCTTACAAAATTGGCATTATGCTTCTAAAATCTAAGTGATGTTATTCATTGAACAAGTTTATTTGTGCTAAGCATTATAATTAATTATTATGATGATTTTAATTTATTTTATTGAGGTATTTTCAAATTAACTTAAACCATAGAAAAATTCATTTGTAAATTAATTAATGAGGGTTTAATTGTGACTTCATTGTAAGACCTTAAGACAATAACTATATAGACTAATATAATGAAATCTTTGTATTTATAATTTTATGAATTAAAAATATTATAATCATGATTATACTTATGCATGCGTTTGTAATTATTATAAAAATTGTTGATAAGAATTAAAATGGGACAATTAATTAAGTAAAATAACATAAATCTTTTAAAGTCTATTAAATGATAATCATTTCATGTTGAATTTAATAAATCACTATCAAAGTACAGTGGACTATTATGGGAAGATCCTTATAACTCTTTGTAATTTAATTACCTTTAGATTATATAAATATTACACATATGTGGTAAGTAAAATGTCAATAAGATACTTCGTTTAATGTTTTAAAAATTAAATGGTTAATCCTAAGGCATATTCTGATAAAGTATCAATTTCTTTATGTTTGGAATTAATCATTGGAATATCTAACAAGCTAATTAATATCATTATATTATAAATTAAATTTAATGGAATGATGGTATTTATTTTTGTATAAATAATTATCCTTTAAAATAAAATAACAAATGAGTTATAATATAAGGTTAAAATAATAAGTTTGCTTAGGCTAAGGTTATGATCCTAATTAAAAGGTGTAATTATTTAAGAATGAGATTAGAAACAAAACTTGATATAAGTACATTAGTCCATGAGACTATCAATATGTTTTGTATCCTTTGAACTCATGTAGCCCTCATATTGGTAATAATTAGAAATGTAAGACTAACCCTAATCCAATATAATATCCTTAGGTAAGCCTTGTCACGTGCTTGTACCCTACTTGTAGATTTGTAAGATTTTCCTAAATAGAACATAAGTATTGTTGTTGAAACATCCCATGATGTTTGCACACTTCTTGAAGCATTTCATGCCAAATCTCATGCCTCTATTTACTTGTGAATTCAAAAGATGTTCTAATGATTTGTATTGTTTTTATAAATAGTCTTTTTCCGTTGATTCTTATGATGAATCTATTCTCACTTTTTCATTTTTTTATAAACTTTGATGAATTAGCCCACGAGGTACTGGTTGTTCTGTAGCTTTTATAGGTATTCAAGTAATGGAATAAGTCAATAATGGCTCTGATAAGAAGGCCATAGTGAATTTTGTAGATATAGGTGAGTTATTATGACCACATTAATGCATTTCTATCTGAATACTAAGTGGTTAAAACACTTCCTAATGAATTTATTGATGAGTTATTTACTTTGTCTAGTTCTTGTGTTGGTTATAACATAGTTATAGATTAATTACATGCTTTTGTGTTAAACTCTAGTTGAAACTTTATTTTGCAGTTGTTTTTTTAGGTTTTATATATATATATATATATATATAATAGTTATGACATATTGGTATCAAAGCATAGTTTATTGATCTAAGGAACTTTGGGGAATGTTTCTTTCTAATTTCCTATTGATTTATTCTTTGTTTCACCACAAGATGGTGAGGAAAAAATCTTGAATAGAAAATAAAAATCTAAGGAATGTTAACCTAGGTAGGGGAAGAGGTCAAGGTCATAGGGCCAATATTCCTAAGAGAGAAACAACCTCTCAATAATGCTAAAAAAAATGTTGAAGTCCCTAACAGTGAGGAAAATAATCCCAATATTAAATAAGAGGTAGTTTTATAAGGATTTATGAATTAATTAAATTCACTTCAAAGTAAATTGGATACCCAAGAATGAATTTTTAAAAATCTATGTTTTCTAGTTGAAGAATTTCCAATTAGAGAATAAAGGCAAGTTAGTAAACAAGAACTTTAGAATAACTCTGATAATGTGGCTAATAATATCATTAAAATTATAAATAAATTACCTCCACCAACCTTTTCAAGTGAAGAATTAAGTGATGCAACTGATGCATGGTTAGTACACCTAAATAAGTATTTTAATTTTCATAACATGTCCTCTAATGTTAAGGCAAGAATAGTTGATTATCTATTAGTAGGAGTTCTATCTATTTGGTGGAACCATATATGTACTCAAGAGGTTTATTATCCAATGAATATTACTTGGACTATTTTTGAAATGTAGTTTAATGAAAGGTATCTCATTTCCAGCTTCAAGGAATAAAAAATCACCAATTTTTAGTTATTGAAACAAGATAATATGACTGTGACTGAGTATGAAAGCAAGTTTTAAAAGTTGTTGTGTCATGCTAACTACATGCATGATGAATAGAATAAATTCACTAGGCTTTAGTTGGGTTTGAAAGAGATATTAAGAAATTATTTTAATATTATAAATCCTAAGAATCTAATTTTTGTTATCAAATTTGGTCATAGGGTAAAATAGAAAGAGAAGGATCGACAAAAGTTATGACAAGATTTTAAACAAAATCAGCATCAATATAAGAATAAAAAATTGTCCTCTTTGCTTAAAATTTTTAATAAATTTGAATCAAACCATATATTTACTAGGATTATAAGTGGTTTCAATAAATTCCAAGGATAAAATAGAAATTTCAAGAATTTGATTTATTTTAATTCTACTAATTTTAAAATAAATCCAACCCAAAGTAGTCAAAATATGTTTGGTACTAGAACAAATACCATCCTGATGATGTTGCAAAGGAATATAGTATGTTGAAAATGTGAAAATAACCACTACCATAAATATTTCACTAAGCTAAAAATAGGTCAATCAGTGAATCATAGAGTGTATATAGTTGTCGATAATAGAAATACATATTTGCAAATAACTATTGAAATCAAAGGTAAAATTAATGATATTTCTATTTAAATTTTGTTTGATTCAAGAGCAACTGATAGTTTTTGAAATATTAAATTAGTACCATATTGTAAGTTAAATCTATTGACTTTGAAGGATGGCTGGGATGTTGAGTTTAGTTTAGGTAAAAGAGTACGAGTTATTAAATGTCTTGAGAATGTAAGCTTATGCTTAGGCATTTTTTTAGACCCAAGTTAATTTATTTGTATCTCCCCTCATATCTTTTAATATTATTTTAGCATGGATTTGTTACAACAACATAAATAAAATTTGGATTATTATATCAAAGTAATATATTATTGTTATGATTTGGGGAAATGTATAGAAATTCAAGGGAAGTTGAAATTAAAAGTATATAAGTTGCTATCAGATTTACATATTAATAAAGTTGTGCATAAGGGTTACAAGTTATATTTTATTTAGATGTAAGAAAAGAGACCTATAATAGAGTTTTCATTTAAATAATATTCATTTTTATAAGAATTTTTTGATTTTTTATTAGATAAATTGCCTAGTTTACCTCCTAAATGTGAATTTTATTTTTCTATTGATGTAACTCTAGGGGTATTCCTTGTATATAAAACACCTTATCAAATGAATGTATTATATTTATAGGATTTGAGACCTGAACTACAACAACTAGTTAAAAATGATAATATTAGACCAAGTGTGCCACCTTGGGGTACACCAATGGTCTTTGTGAAAAGGAATGATGGAAACTTGTGATTATGTATTGATTGTCATATGCTTAACAAGGTTACCATTAAGAATTATTATATTTTTCCCAAGATAGATGATCTAATTGATGAAATGAAGGAAGTGGTTGTCTTTTTTAATATATACATGACACCAATTTATCACCATCAAAGGATGAATGAAGAAGACATATATCTAGGTATGGACATTACAAATTTATAGCAATGCCTTTTGGTTTGAATAATTTACCAATTGTATTTATGAACTTAATGAATAGTGTATTCAGGGATTTTCTAAATAAGTTTTTTCTAGTATTGCTTGTAGTTGAATATGAACAACATTTACACTTAGTGCTGCAAAGGTGAAGGTAATATAAACTATTTGGTAAACTATTTAAATGTACCTTATTTAAATATAAAATCTACTATTTGGGCCATATTATATCTAAGGCTTGTATTGATGTTGATATAATAAAGATTAAAACTATTCAAGAGTGGCCTACTCCTAAAAACATACATGAAGTATGTAGTTTTATGAGACTGGCTATTTATTATAGAAGATTTGTTTAATTTTTTTATAAATTGGCTAACCTAATAACTTAATTGTAGTGAAAGTGTAATAAGTTTGTGTGGACTTTGGAATGTGAATAATATTTCTTGAATTTTAGAATGTTAATGACTACAATACATGTACTTTTTGTACTGCATTTGAATAGAAATTTTAAAATATGGGTTGATGCATCTAAAGAAGGCTTGGGTGGCATGTTATTTGAGGATGGTTCAATTTTATCTTATGAGTCACAAAAGTGAAGGACCATGAGAATAATTAAACCATTCATGACCTTAATCTTGATATTATCATTCATGCTTTGAATTGATGGAAACATTTTTTGCTAAATAAGCATTTTGAGATAAAATATGATCATCACAACTTGGAATATTATTTACTAGGATGATTTGAATGTGCATTAGCATAGATGGCTATAATTTTTAAGTAATTTTGATATGAATATTTCATATATGAAAGGTAATAAGAATTATGTTGCCAATACACTTAGCTAACACATGTATCTCATTATGTTATTTGTTATGTGTAATAATTTCAAAAATAAAATATTAGAACAACATTCTAATTAGTTTTACCAAGAAATAAGTGAAAATTTAGATGATGAGCCTATTGAAAATAAATTTTATGATTCTTTTTATTATGATGGTTTAATTAGACGTAAAAATAGAATTTATGTACCTGAGTCTAGTGACTTAAGTAATATTTTTCTAAAATAAGTACATGCATCACATCATTTTGTTCATCTAGGTGTCACGAAGATGACCCATGAACTAAAAATGTTTTACCAATTTTATGGAATGAAACATGAATTTGTTACATTTGTGTCAAGATTTTTAGAATGTAAACATATGAAACTTAAACATTTCCATACAAGAGGATTGTTTTACCCTCATGATGAAAAATGATGTAAGTGGGTTGTGATTTATTTGGATTTCATAGCTGGTTTGCCAAAATCTAAAATCAAACATGATACTATTTTGGTTGTGATAGATAAATTTACTAAATTTGGTAACTTCATTACTTAAACTTGATTGGTGATGCATATGTGTTTTATTCATGATCTATGAAATAAACATGGTATGTCTAAATTTATTAATTCAGATAGAGATAAAAATTTTACATTGAGGTTTTGGAAAAGTTTGACTTCCACTTTTGGTACAAGGTTGAAATTAAGTTCATATTATCACCCAAAAATGAATGGTCAGATAGAAATATTAAATAATTTTTTCAAAGACATGTTAATAATGTATTTGGTGGATTAAAAAGGTAAATGGGAATATTATTTACACTTAGTTGAATTTTCTTATAATAACACATACCATTCAGTGATTTAAATGGATCATCTTGATGTTTTGTATGGATGCAAGTGTATAAATCCACTTGGCTTGGAAAGTTAAGAAAATAAGACTATTATTGGTCATAATGTTTTGCAAGAATATGATAAGCAAATGGAAACTATATCAAAATTTAGAGGCTACCTCATCTAGGAAAAATAATTGTGTTGATTTGAAAAGGACACAACATGAATTATAAGTGGGAGATAAGGTTGTTTTGCATGTTAGACCACATAGAAGTTCAATTAAATTTAGAAAGTTTTCCAAATTATCTCCTTAGTTTGTAGTACATTTTGAAATTTTGGAAGAAATTAGTCATGTTGCCTACTAGCTAGCCTTTTCTCCCTCTTTTTCTTGGATTCACAATGTATTTCATGTTACTTTATTGAGAAAGTATATTCCTGATCCATCTCATGTTTGGGATTGGATTTTTTTTCAAGTTTTAGAAGAGGAAAAGATGTAGTTGGATATAGTGAATATCCTAGACCATCATAGAATTAAATTGAGAAATCATGACATTTACCAAGTTGTAGATCAATAAGATCCTTTATAAAAAAGAAGTGCTACTTGGAAAGATGAGAGTCTCTTCAAAATACATTATCGTTGGTTGTTTTGATCATTGGGATGTCTCTTTTCCATGTGGGAGAGGATGTCATGACCCTATTTGACTTTTAGTTATTTCATATTATTTATTTAGTTAGTTGTGAACTTTTCAAGATATATTTTGTTTAATTTAATATGTGTTATAGTTCTATGATCTACATTGATACATTTTATTATTGTTGATTGAGACACTTATTGATACGCTTTCATTAAAATATTAGATATTTATGCTTAATGAGTATTAATTTACTATTTAGTTTAGATGTGTTATTTTATTTATTATTATTGTATTTATTATATTTATATATCTAGATATTATTGGTGGTCCATTTGTTGACTCCGAGGATAGGTGATTGAGTTAGGTTATGTTCATACCTGAGCAACAAAGAAACTTGGAGAAATAATGTGGACGAATGAAACAGTGAATTTTATTTTAATAATTGATCTTGATGGTACTATTTATTAAGTTATTTTTTTTACATAAATAAAATGTTGAGTGTTATCATTTTATGTTTGCATTCATTATTGAATGATTTTAGTTAGTTTCAATTTTGTACAATTATTACATTAATTAATGTTGTCAATTATGGGATTTATCAATTTGTTAAGTCATGCTTAATATTTTAAATTTTGATTATTTCTTGATGTCATCATTATTAGTCATTAAAGTTCAATATGTTTTCATTAACTTAATGACTATTGACTTCAATAAGGCATTCGGTCATGTACTGTTCTTATGATCGTAGTTGTTTTGATTGTTGAATATTTACCACCTTGATTGATTATCTTGATGTTTTTTGGATTAATGCTTAGTGCCAACTTATGTTTAGTTAAGGTCACTTTAAAATGTGTTTTATCTTTTATTTTTTCAAGGTCTATGCATTAAATGACTTCCTTGTGATGTTTATTTATTCAACATTATTTATTTGATTAAACAAGTTTGGCTTGGGTATATGCTAAGGTTGTTAGGATGTTACTACCCACCTTAGGGCACTGTTAATTAGTTTGAAGTTTTTTGTTTAATCCATTCAACTTTAGAGTCATAGTATTGGTGAGTTGTGGCATTGGCTCAAGTTACTATGAAATGGGTTGAGACTCTTCCATTGGTTCTTAGCTTGTATTGTGTTAATTTGGTTTGTTTGTTTGAAGAGATTTATGCCTTGGGGAGACTCGTCAAAAAAATTTAGCATGGTAGCCAAGGGGAATGGAATGAAAATCTTTCATGAATTTTTTCAAGAGCTTAAATTTTAGTCATGTCATTAATATTATTAACTATGCAAGACTTTTGTAGAGTTAACTAGGTTGTATTTTGCTTTATATTATTTGAATGGTTTTATTCAAGGAATGTGGATTTGGATATTAGTTTTTACATGAAAATTTAGGATCTTAGAAGAGAAGATTTTTTTTGGTCAAATTTCAAATTATATGTAAGTGGGATTTTTATAATTTTGTGTTTCTATTATATAGTGGTGTTTAATGATGAACTAATGTTTTTAGTTATAAACATTTGGCATTGGATTTTTCCTACATTATGATGTTTATTTTTAAAACCCTAACTAGGGTCAATGGATTTTATTATTCTATGTTGTTGCATGGTGGCCATAAATAGTTGAGCCATGGCTTTTATAAATATAGACTATGAATATATGTTATTTATATTACCATTAAGATTGTATTATTATAGACGTGTTGGTTATATATTTTGTTTGTTGTATGGTTGGGTTTTTTAATTGTCATATTGATAATGGCTTTGGATTCATGTTATAGTGATTGTGTTGTGTTTAAATTCATTGTGGTTTTAAATTTATTAAAGCCTAGTCAGGTGACATAGCTAGGTTACATAATTGGGTTACATGGTTAGGTTATATTGACTATGTAATGTCTTAAATTCATTTTATTTTAAAAAAACCTTAACTATGTTTTACTCAATTTTTTGGAAACATTTTGTTGTATTATGGATCCTATTGTGTGCTTCGAGAAACACACATAAACTTGGGGGAAATGACATATTTTATCTTCCATGGGGTTCAAAATGGACATTAGGGTTTTGTGGGAAAATAATATTTTATTATTATTTTTGGTCCATGTGATTACATCAACTTTTCATTTTATAATTGGTCATTATTAATTTGACTCTATTTATCAAATCCTATTGGGATTATTGATATTGTTTTGGTATGATATTTGAATTATTTAAAGTTATTATTATTTGACTTATAGTTGAAAATAATTATCCATTGAATTATTTTAATTGTTATGATTACATTATATCATTATAGTTGATATTGAGTCTTTTACTATTTTTATTTAAAAAAAAATTAGTAAAAATGTGACCTATAGTTTTACGTAGGTTTTAATTTATTATTTTTAGTTGGCTAGAACTATTGTATTTTATGCTTTTTTATTTTAATTCATTAATATATATTAAATTAGTATGTGGGGACAATAGCTTAATGAATTGTGGCATAAATATTTATGCACCATATTATATTCTTGAATAGAATATGGCTCATAAATTGATAAGTGCGAGAAGATTATTTGTAGTCATAAACAAGTACCAAGTGAATGGATCTTGGTGAGATGGATTTGTGTGGTTCATTTTATAATTGTACTTTCCATGACACTACTCCCTATGATTACACATCAGCTCACGTGTAGACTATCAAACATATTTATCCCACTTTGAGGCATTTTCCACTTGTATGGACCTTTTCTACATCATAGTTTTATCCCCTATACATCCTTAGCACACTTATGACCTTTTACACACTAGATAGACCCTCCAGACACTTCTTGGGGCCCTTTCAAAGGCCTGTTGACCATAAGAACTAGCAATTTGACCCAAGCCATGACTTAAGAAGGAAACCCAAAGCCTAGGGTGCATGTTTCCTTCATAAAATCCATAGCTTAGGCCACATCCTTGGCATAACACGTAAAAAAGGTCCTTATTTGGGCCCAAATGGATAGTTTTTGGTAGATTATTATATGTCACTTTCTCATTCATTTGATCCACTCTCTCTTGCATTTTGCTCTAATATTCCCACTTGACCATCACAATCAAATCTTTTTTGCCTTCTTTAATCTCACTTGGTTCATTCTTGGCACACATAGATTTCATTATGACAAGGGATGTCCTACTATTTTGTAGCTTATCTTGGTGATTCACATTGTTCTCTCTATAGTGTTCTTGAAGCATGTGGGTTTCTCTTTGATCCCTTAAGATTATATTACACTCATTATTGTTCTCTTTTCATTAGATATGTCTTAGTTGGTCGTTTTTCCTTCACCTATTCCATAACTTTTGGATTTTGGTCTGGATTCAGTTCACACACAGCCTGCTTCTCTTCCTCTCTTACTTCCTAGCTTAGATAATTTATTGGTATAAAGTTTGCACACTTATTTTAAGTTTTAAATGAGGGAAATTTGCTATGAATTTTTTTTTTCAATAGTATAAATGCTAGGTTTTGATTTTTTTAGTGATTTATCTTGTTTAAGGCATTATCTAGGATATTTTTTGAAGTTTATCAATTTTTATGTGGTTAAGAATATCTTCATTGATTGAAATATCTTCCATTATATGTCATGATTTCATTGGAAACATTTATCATTACATATTAGGATCCTACATGCTCAAAAAAATCTATAAAATTTGCATAAATAACCTCTCTTCTTTCTAAACCAAAAAATTTCATTATTAGGGAGTAATAGTGTTGAAAATAAAGAGTTAGCTCAAACTTATATTGGGTATACTCTTTCACCCTTTCTTGAAAAAGTATTTACTTATTAAAATGTCTTTCATTTGTCCTAAAATTTCCTTTGCTTCTAATTTTACACATTTTTTGTTAACTTTATTTACTCAACATTGTTATTTACACAATTTATATGAAAATAGTTTTCTAGTATTAACTACTTGATTTACTATGGCTATACCTACTATAGATACTTACATTCTTTGTGCACTTGATTGTGCTAGACCTAACTTAGTTTACAAGTCTATATATATTTTAGTGATATTTGGTAAACTAGATAGCCACTATAGATCTCTTGTAGCCCATAGAATCCTTGAACCATCTAACCTTCTAATTATTTGTTTAAGTACCCCATGTACCCCCTACCAAACACTAGTGGTTCCATTTATATTCTTAGAAATACATTATGACACATGTGTTTGGGTTTCATATATGGTCTCATGCTTATTCTATCCCATTTAGAGATCTCTTAGTCAACTCCCCTATATTAGTTTTTAGGCTTTAATTTCAGTGGTGTTTTAGCTCTCACCTTGGTTTTTTCTCTTAATTTGGTTCTATGTCATTATCTCTAATAGTTCTCTATCTATTTAAATTTTTTGTTATCTCCCATGTTTCTCTTGCTTCATTGCATCCATGTCTAACCTTTTACCATTAAGATGCCAATCTCATCAGATTCAAAGCCTTATCCTTGACCTCATGCATGAGCAAGTTATGGCTACAATGGAATACCATAGGATCTAAGAGGTTACCTAAACCCAGCTTGGTGATCTAGACCATCTCACATTCCAAAGGAAACAATAATGGTATGTTACTAACTAATGAACTTAGTCTCCTTTTCACCAGTCAGATCTTCATTCATCTAATTATGTTTTCCCTCAGCCTCATGCCATGACTCATTCACCTATTTAAGGTGATGAGGATCCCCCTACATGACTGAGACCTAATGAGGTATGTGCAATCATTGATTATTGTCATATAAGACTTAAGGTGAATTAAGTGCACCTTTTTCCCCCTAGGAGTAGGCAACATGCTTCCTCTAGATATAGAGCTCATACCCATTCAATTTCGAGTGCCACAACTAGTTCTTGTATAAGTTCCCCACCTCTTTCTTAGTAGCAGACTCTATAACAATTTCCCCCTCATGTCGACATTATGGGTCATAGGTATTCTAACTCAGAGAGGTATCTCTATTATGAGGATTACTCACATCTTCTTAGTCCATCCATAAGATTTTATGATGAGTGTGTTGATTTAGTTCACTACCTATGGACTATAGATCTATCAGATGCCTATCTCAAGCATCAAATCCCTCAATTTTATCCTCATTTAATGTCACATGACCACCATAATAGATCCCTAGGTCACTATGACCTTTTACATGAGTATGCCACATCATCCCATCATCCCCTTAGGGAACGTTATCCTTCTTGTGGTCATTCCCCACCCCATGGTAGAGATGATTTATAACATAAGTGTATCCCATATTAGGAGCCACATAAACATTTTCCTCTTTATGATCAAGATATTGATGATGTCTACTATCATAAGCAACATATTCACCATCATGATCCCCCTTCTAGAGCTCATCACCAAGCCACTATTAACCATGCCTATGAGGATCTCTATAGTAATCTTTTAGCCCCTTGGGTATGTGTCATTCCACTTCCTACTCCTATCCCTAACTAACTAAGTTCAATGAGCCTCAGGATTTCAGTCTCACAAAGTATTTATGGCATTCATGATGGCATGTATAGATTGGGAATAAGATGAAAGCATCATATTGAAGCTCTTTACTCATTCTCTACAATCTAAAGCTCTTGTTAGGTTTTGAAATTTTCCTCTAGATTCTCTCTAGTTTATGTCTCCTTCTAGATGACTTCCTCCAAGACTTTGATATATCTAGACCACTTAACCTTGGATTCTAATTAGTCACCTCTATTTTACAAGCCAAGTGTGAATCCAAATTTGATTTTGTGCATAAGTGTCATTTAGCCATCCATACATGTATATCAAGGTTATTGGATTATCAAATTTATGACATGTTAATATGAACATTAAGGTAGGAGGTTCACCTTGGGGTCCTCAAGCATGAGCCCACATCATATTATGAATTTATTAATAAGTGTTTGAAGATTAAAGTCTTTGGTGTGTAAGAATATAGCCTATGCCAACCCAAAATTCATTGTCTTAGTGTGATCGTAACTATTATGTAATTGGTGATGGTGTCACTAATTCTCCTCTCAAGAAGAAAGATAAGAAGGATTGCCATGAGGTCAGTTCTTTGAGAAATAATATAGATAAAAAGAAGGCTTTTAACTCAAGTGAAATAACATAATATATGGTGTTTCCTTATGACCCCTCCAAGTTTTTTAATTTTTATTAGATGTGTTGGTTCCTAGTTGTACACCTCATACACTTGGCCTTACACACTTGAGACAAAATGGCATACAATGATGAAAAACCTACTATTATGTCACTATATTCAAGGAAGGCTTAGCATCAAGATTAAATCATCTATAGAAAATTATTTAGAGGCACCTACAAAGTGTATGGTCATCTCTTTGCTACTTTCCCTATGGGTAGCTTTCTCACATGTAGAATTTTACAATTGAAGCTCCATGTGGATATTTGACACAAAGAAAAAAATATAATTAGGGCATAACCAAGTTTGCACACTTCACCCATGAAGATTTGTCACATGAAATTCACAAATGTTCTATGTTATATACAAGATAATAAATACAAATATAAAAGAGACTAAAATATTCATTCTATATAATCTTCAACAACATGGGTCAAATAAAAGACTACAATGCTAGAATTTAAAGGCACAATCTGCAAACACATTTCAAATATGCAAGATATTATGCATTTTCAAGGTAATGAAACTTATTTTATGCAATGTGTTGTATTAATTGTAGGGTAGGATAGGTTATAACATTTGGATAATTATAAAATGAAGGGTGGCATACTAGTGGCTTCTGAATAATAGGGTGTCTTACAAAATTTCATGATAATATTCCATAGCAAAGATGAAAAAAAAACTCAAATGTAAGCTAATGGAAAATATAAAATGATCCTTAAAAGACTATAACATACACTAAAACTAATTTTTAAAATGTCTTTCCCTATTGAATCCATTAATCTAGGGTGCCCTAGAAATTTATTCAATAATAGATTCTAATATAATGTAGAAAGGGTTCTATAATCTAGATCTATGTTCAAAATTATAACTAGTAATGAACATAAAAAAATATCTAGTCAAAAATATTTGTAAAATAGATCATTGCACTTCATCAATAGGAAATAGCAAAGAACCAGAAACATTTTCATTAACTTGAAAATAAATATTATAAACATCAATGTTTGAAAATGTTTCCATGGGGAAAAGTATGGTGAGATTGTTCTTTTGACAAGGGAGACATAAAGATTCTCTCAAAGATCACTAATGGATATATAGATGCAACCACCTTAGTAAAATAGATAAGATATACATGTCTCAAATGATCCCAAAAATTCTTGTAGAACCTAGGCTTAGAGAAAATGAACACCAATAAATAACAACAAACAACCACCTTGAATAGAGGAGAAGCCCTTTATGTATACACTTTCAATCTAAGACTATGGGTTACAACTTTTAAAATTTTAAAACAAACTTCCAAATCTACCAAGATGCTTCCATTTAGAAAATATTCCCTTACCATGCCTGAAGTCTTCATCTAATTTAACAATTTTGGGAATATTGGGGTTTTATTATTAATTTAGTTAAAGGGTCTAAGTAGTAAAATTAGTCAATAATTATTCCATAGTTAACCTATCGATTTGTTAATTTTTATTATTGTTTAGACTTTCTATAAATAATAAGTAAATAGAGAGAAATCAAACTTAGCTTAAAATTGTGTTGATCCAATTGAGCTAGAGGTTTATATTGACTATGCAAGATTATGAGGATATCAAAAACTAAGATCTGAACTTTGTTTTTTGATTGGATAGGAGCATCAAAAGTGGACAAGAGTGGAACTGTTATTATAGTCCTTATTTGGTGTTGTTGTCTTAAGAGTCTAAGCTTTCTAGGTTTTATTTTATAAGTTTGTGTGACACTATCTCTAAATTTGCAAAGCTTTGCTGACAATATAGCTCCTTATAGAGCTGATTTTATTTATTTATTAGCCTTCAATGTACTTGAACAAAAATTTGGAAAATATGAAAAAGGGGTTAGTGTGTGTAATATTCACTAGATGTAATTCACACCCTATGTGTGGGCACACTACCTACATATCAATACTTAAAAAAAGGATCAAGCCATATGTATTTCTCCCTTTGAAAGTGCTTGGTGAAATTATGATATGAGAATACAAGGAAATGCTAAACTAGGTGAGCTTGAGATGACTAGGGCCTGATGCATAGTTTAGATGTGCTTAGGATTGTACCATATGGCTATATGTAGATGATAGGGAAGATTTTTTGAGTGGTTTCACTTGTATTCTTTCTTGCTTGATAATATTTTCCAACCCTCTCCAAATGATCTTTGAATGGGTTCTTATAGGGATCTATTGGTCATGGATTGAATTTGCTCAATTAGGCCAACAAGGAGAAGGATGGGGAACTAGAAGAAATTGATTTTTAGGGCCAAAAATGAGCTTCGACAATAACACCAAAAGTGGATAATAATATAACCAACACTCTTGTCCTAGTTGGGAACTATTATCCTAGGTAGATGGGACTTGGGGGGATGGATTGGACATGAAAAGAGGGTTTTAGCTTAGCTAAGATTAGGTCTAGAAGGTTGTGGATGAATGAGAATCAGTGAAAACAAGCCTATGAGTGTCATGAAAGAAATTAAGTAGGACATATGGGTTAGGTGTCATTAGTCATGCTCAAGTTACCATTTTTTGAATTTTATATGACTACATTTTCCCCCCTTTATTCTAGTGATGCAGCAAAGCAAAATACTAGGATAAAGGAAAAAAGGAAAGTGTACCTAAACTTACCTATAAGGGTGATTCTCATGAAGCTTGTGTGGTGTTGGGTGTGCATAGAGAGAGCATGCTATGAAGTTTAAATCAGGTACATGCACCAATAAAAAACCTATCATGATGCTGAGTGATATTGAGTAATATTAGATGTGTGTTGTACCAAGAGTAATATCATGAATAGAGATAAGTGATTGATTCCCCAAAAAGTGGATCAAGAATGCAAAGGTTGGACCTTTTTCTCCATCATTGCCTATTAAGTGAAGCTAGAAGGTCATGCATGTATTGATCAATGTTTGGACTATGTATTCAATCCATTTGAATAGGTGGCTCAAGAATACAAAGGCTAGCTAGACCTTTGGTTCCATCATTGCCCTATGAAGTGAAGCTATAAAATGATATCAATATGAAATGTATGCTATATGATATGGATATTTAAGCCCATGAATGTACTATGATTTGAAAATGTTGGAATGGATAAATGAATGTATGTTAGAAACTAGGCCACTCTTAGCCACTCTAAAAGATGGAGATTATGATTATATGAAAGCCACTCTAAAACTAGGAATCTAGCTTATGTGGAATCCACTCAGAAACTCAAAATTTAGGCTTGTATGAAAGCTAAACCAAAATGATACCAAACACCTATAGATAGAGTAAGGCATGCAACTGCTAAGAATGTCTGGGTAATACTAAACTTAGAAAAGAAAGAAAACAAATGTGTCATGAACATTTCCCCCAATCATTGGTGTATAAAACATGGATTTTGATTTAGAAGTTATACCAACTATGATATCAAAAACTAGAAGTGAGAGCCATCATGTCATGCATGATGCCCATTATATCTAGATTCTCTAAGCAAAATGTGTTCTAAAAATACTAATTCTAAATCAGTCTAGCTATGCAAATATGTAATTGGATCTAATTTTCTACCTAATTTTAGAAATTTTAGTTTTTATAATATTTAGATAAGACCATTAGAAATGGATAGTAGTACCACTAGTGCTATAGTCTAGTCTTGGTGATATTGTCCTGGGCCAAATCTAATGATTGTTTTAAATTCTTAACTTTCTATGTAGTCTATTTTGACTGGTTTAATGTTTGGTTGTTGTTCTAAGTACTCTAAAGCTATATTTTTTGATTGATAGGAGCTATGATCTATATGAAAAAACATTTATTTGTTTCCTCCTCTTTTGAGGGTAGGAATAGAGACTCTGTAATGATTTCTCTCAAAAGAAAGATCCATGCAAGTGTGTTATGCTACAAAATATGTGATATAACAATGATAATTGACAAGATATCTCATGATATATCATGGTTTATAGTGAGAGATTGTTAGATAAATAGGGTTATACCTAGATATGTGTGTGTGTGTGTGTGTGTGTGTGTGTGTGTGTGTGTGTACACACACACACACACACACACACACACACACACACACACACACACACAAAATAATGTAAAATCATGTGAAATGTAATGAACTAGAAATTAAATTTTGGCTAGTTGTTAGTAAGTGGAATGGAGCATCATGTCCATCAAGGCATCCAAGAAAGTAAGATAATACATGATTTTGATCATGGAATTGTAAAAAATAAGAATCAATTAAGTAACAAGCACATAAGCCAAGAATTAAGAAGAGTACAAGGGTAGCCAAGGGGCCAAGTAAACAAGGGAGATGGGCACTTGTCACTAAAATTGGGAAACAATCATACAAGGCATGTTCAAATGCCACATACACTTATAGTTAAAACAAACAAGTTTGTTTTAAAGCCATAATAACATGGAAGAGTATAGGCAGGGGACCTTGGTAAATGTTTAAGTCACACACATGAATATAATCAAAGGAAATTGGAAAATGTCCTAAGGTACACACAAGACATAGAGGAAAAGGACATTGGAAAATGTCCTAAGGCATAGATAGGAAATATACAGGATCTAGAAATACAATCATATCAAGCTAATGATAAACAAGAAAAGAAAGCATGTAAAAAATTATAATTAAAAATGTATCTAACTAATCAAAGCAAGAAGTGAATGTATGCAAGACATGTTAGTAGAATAATAGGTATATGCAAAGAAATACACAAGTGTTAAATACTAGTGGGTGTCAATAGAGTAATCTGTGTAAGCTATTAAATAATATACATTAACATGATAACTAGAGTGTGTGGTATAGGAATGATATAACCTAGATGGTGTAGTCATATATAATATGCCCCCAGTGGGTATGTATATTGATGTATGTCTTGATGTAGAAGTAGGATTCCCCCTCAATGGGTAGAGTGAATAAATCAAAGAGCTAAATGTCACTACACACACTCAAAATAAAATCAAGTGAAGCATGTTAATGTATATAAATCAAAAAATAATAAGCATAAAACAATAAATGTAAGTCTACCATAGTAGTGATAATGTAAAGCATGGATAATGCATACAATCGAAATCTTTTTGGTGTTTTTCAATGTTATTTATATGTTTTTGTATTTTGAAATAGTTGAATGTTTTGATTTTTTTTTAAGTATTGAGTTATATGAAATAAACTATAAGAAACTATGTATATGTACTTGAAAATATTAATGTACAATCAAGAATAGGAGACTATGTATAGGTATTACTAAGAAACTATGTGTAAGTAATTATAAAAAAGCTATGTACAAATAATACTAAGAAGAAATGATACTAATCGATGAGTCTCATGGGAGACTTTCTATCATGGTGTCCTGTATCAAACAAAGGAATCATGCATGATTATGAAGCATGAGGTAATGACTATGAATATGACTCTAAATATTTAGATTCATTATTGATATCTTAGAAATCATAATAACCTATATTTTTCCACTCATCATTATCATCTTGATTTTGAACCAATGGAATGATAATGTTAAATTTTGTTCTATCTATATCCTTTTGTTTGATAAATTATGTGTGTGAATGATTTTCCTTAGGATGTTTAATAAATCCTAAACCTTGGTGACAAACATTATCAACTACTAGAATAGGAGTAGTGATGCCTTTAGCATGCTTGCCCAACCCTTGACCTTGAAAATCAAATTTTTGTAGATAGTTTTGACCAAACCCATACTAGTTTTAAAGTTGAGCCTCATTTTGGAGAAGTAAATTTGCATTTATTTCATGCTTTACTTATTCTTATAATATTGTTTCTTGCTCTGATTTTACTTTTTGATCCTTTTATTGTTCTGAGTTATGCTTTTGTAACCACTTTTGTATTGTTTCTAAATTTGACCCTTTATGAATGTTTTCTTATATCACTATGGATTGATTGAATAATTTACCTTGTATAATATCATCATTAGTAAATATCTATTATATATGTTTTCTCAATGCTAAACATGAGTCTATGTGATGCCCATGCATTCTATGATACACACAATAATATTTGGATCTTCTCACTGGATGTAAAAGAGATATTTTGATCAACTTAGATTTAATCATTTCCCTTAAATCACTATTTGTAGAGTAAATTTGTTGTGATTTCTTGTTTAGATATGTGATTACAACTAATTGACTAGGTGAAGGTACATATACATGATTCACAGTAGGGTACCTTTGAAGCTTTTGTATTATAATCTAGTTTTATAATGTTGTGATATTTTCATATAATATCTAATTTTTCATTTTTAAATCTAAAATTAACTTAATCAATCATAATGGTGAGTTTATTCCTTAAAGTATCACAAATGCAAACCCTAATTTCTTTCGATTGAACATGTAAACACATACATTGAAGAAGGTTTGAAGAATCTATAGGCTGAATGTATTTATTATGAATAATAGTATAGGTTGCCTCACCTTTTAGAGGGGTGATAGCATATACCTAGTTATAGGGAAATTATGTATCAACCTCTTGAGGGAGAGGAGGAGAAAGGATTTCTTTCCTCTACATGAAATATGACATTGAAACAAGAGTAGTTAAGGAGGCATATATATCTAGGTAGAAATCATGTATATGGGCTAAAATGCATGTAAGTGGAGTTATAAGTTGTATATCAATATTATTATAAAGAACATTTGACATGAGAGATAACAAACAAGGGATAGAGAGTATGGAATTGTCCATTGATGCATAAATCACTATGACATGTGATATAATGTGTCTAATATGTGTAGCAAGAAAAACTTGAAAAATTTTGCATATGAGAGATAGAGAGAAAAGGGTGGAGAGCATGAAATTATGCATGATTTCATAAAGAGATTTAACTTGAATCATAACCTTTCTAACATGTTTAGCATGATAAACTTGAAATTTTTTCCATATGAGATACAAAAAGCAAGGGATAGAGAACATGAAATTGTACAAAAATGTATAGAAAATTTTGACATGAATCATAACATTCATAGCATGTTTAGCATGATAAACTTGAAATTTTTTCCATATGAATGAGAGAGATTATGCAAAAGGAATATATAAATCTTCTGTAATTTTAGCAATGATTTTTGTAATATCATATCTTATTATAAAAAGTAAGCATGAAATGCAAATAATGAATCTTTGTACTAATATATGATAAAATTCATCATTCATGTCTATCATAGGACCAATGATGGTTTCCTTATTTTCTACAAGAAATGTAAGAAAAAATTGTAAATAAGTGAGATCTATTTTTGAAATTTGATTTTAAAATGTAAGGTGATATTTCAAAATAAATAGGACCTAGTATAGGCAACTACGATTTGAAAGATAAATAATTTGAAAAATTACTATGAAATTTTGAAATTGAAATTGAATTTCTGAGTTAAATATGCAAGTAAAAAAAATGTATGGGAAAATTAGTGATTTAATGGGACCTAGTAGATAGAAATAGGGTTTTGAAAAATAATTTTTTTGAGAATTTACTATTGAATTGTAAAATTTGAATGATTTTTTTGTATTTAAATATGCAACTAAAATTTAGAAAATTATTGGAAATGCTTGATTAAATAAGACCTAGTATGTGTAACTAGGGTTTTGAATTTTTTTTTTTTGAATTAACTATTGAATTTTGAAGATATTTTTTGATTTCAATATGCTAGAAAAAATTCAAAAATTTGTTGAAAAATTACTAGAAAAATACCAAGACCTAGTATACGCAACTAGGGTTTGAAAGAAAATTATTTTAAAATTTACTACTAAATTTTAAATTTTGAAATGAAATTTTGATTAAATATTCAAGTAAAAACTCAAAACTCTATAGGAAAATTAGTAGGAATTTTACTCTAGGGTTTTTAGGGTTTTTGTGCATAAATAAAGTCAAGTTCACCAAATGATTTAATAATTTTATGAATATTAGGGTTTTATTCCTAATTTAATTACAAGGTTTGAGTATTAAAATTAGTAAATATTTATGCCATAATTAATCTACTAATTTTTTTAATTTTGATTGTTGTTTAGACTTTCTAAAAATAATAAGTAAATAGAGAGAAATCAAACTTAGCTTGAAACTATGTTGATCTAATTGAGATAGAGGTTGATATTGACTGTGCAGGACTATGAGACTATCACAAACTAAGATCTAAACTTAATTTTATAATTAGACAAGAGAACCAAAAGTGGATAGATGTGGCACCAGTGTTGTATTCATTGTCTAGTGCTATTTTCCTAAGAATTTGAGCTTTTTAAGTTTATTTTAGTAGGTCTATGTGACATTGTCTCTAAATTTACAAAGCTTTGTTGTCAATAATGCTCCCTGTAGATCTAATTTTTTCATTTATAATCCTTTAATGTACCTGAGATTTTTTTTTTGAAAATATATAAAAGGGGTTAGTGTGTGTAAGATGTACTAGATGTGCTTCACACCCCATGTGTGGGCATGCTACCTACATACAAATACTCTGAAGAGGAATCAAGCCATATGTAGCTCTCCCTTTGAAAGTGCTTGGTGAAATTATGATATGAGAATGTAAGGAAATACTAAACTAGGTGTGCTTGAGATGACTAGGGACTAATTTATAGATTTAGATATGATTAGGAATGTATTGGATGGCTATATGTAGAGAATAGGGAAGATTTCCTAAGTGGTTTCACTTGTATTCTTGCTTAGTTGATAATTTTTTACAACCCTCTCAAAATTATATTTGAATTGGATTTTATAGGGATCTATTGGTCATTGATAAAATTTTCTCATGTTATTCTAATAAGGAGAAGGATGGGGAACCAAAAAAATTAACCATTGGGTCTAGACATGAGCTAGGATAATAGTGCCAAAAGTAGACAATAGTGGCATTGATACTCTTGTCCTACTTAGGTGATATTATCCTAGGTAGATGGGACCTAGGGGGATGGATT
Source organism: Torreya grandis (assembly GCA_037957365.1). Classification (NCBI taxonomy): domain Eukaryota; kingdom Viridiplantae; phylum Streptophyta; class Pinopsida; order Cupressales; family Taxaceae; genus Torreya; species Torreya grandis. Next base: position 2,061,115 of record JARHVA010002137.1, on the reverse strand, counting down.
GGTCATGAAAAGAGGGTTTTGGTTTAGTTAGGATTAGGTCTAAAAGGCTATAGATGACTAGGAATTAGTGAAAACAAGCCTATGAGGTTCATGATAACAAGCAAGAGGGACCTATGGGTTAGGTGTCTTTAGTCATGTTGAAGTTACCAATTTTTGCAATTTACATGACTACATCATCCATTTTTAATAAAAATCATAACTCTAACTACCTCTATGAGGAACAATGAATATTTGGCATACATATTTTTATTCAATGGTGGGAGATACATTTCACATGAGTTAGAAGGAGAAATTAAAGGTATAGGTCTGAATAAACTTTATATTTATTAATAACTTCCTAAAGATGCCCTATACCACTTTCTTTCATAGTTGGAACCTCCTAGATAACTACCCTTCTTATGCATCAAATGGAAAAATGCATTTTTACCATGATTCCCTAGGAATATTTTGGGTCCATGGCTATTTGAATGATCTTGGCCCACCTTGGACTTGCAAACCTATAATATCTTTCTATTGAGGAGCTTGGTCAAACACAATAATGAAAAATGCAAAAGATTTAGGTTATCTTCAACCTTTTTCTTTTTGGCTCCAAATTATTTTTTCCATTTTGATTTTTACAAATTCACCTCTTTCAATTTTGAAATTTTAGGTCTTCCCTCATATATTTTTAATGAAAAAAATGCATTATTTTTAACCTTAAGGTTACCATGCCTCATTTAAATATTTACCAAGTCAACCTACTTGAAATGATGGAAGATTAGCCAATTTCCTTGCATAGGGTCATTAAATATGATGTATATGCCTATGCAAAATCACCATGTCACTTTGATCACCAATATATTTTCTTTATAGTCACTCATTTTGAATAAACTACATTATTTTATTCTTAACTGTGTACTCCCACATGGCAAGTTGATAATGATATGGTTGATTTTTATGTGATCTTTATTGCTTTCACCTACAATGTGAAATGTATTATTGGCAAGGCTAAGTATTTATGTGGCCCTCTATGTGGTAATGGTAGATCCTTGTATGCACAATGAACATGAGTGAGCCACATGATAGATCTATAGGCTCTTGACATTAATTTATCATTATATTTTATTAAAATTCATTATATCTCCATTAAGAACCCTTGAGATCATGTCACTTGGATAATCCACATGATTTCTTACACCTTACATAGTCACTCATTACTATGTTATTACCCTTTTACCATGTAGATGCTCCTCTTTTGGCCCAAGTCCTTTGACAAGTCAGCTCTCACTCACACCATTGATCTTGAAGCATGATCAAATACACACCATTGATCTAGATCTAAAGGATCAAATGCCTTTAGCCATATATTATGGATTAAACTTGATGTCCACATGCCCATGATTTGATGTCTATGGGAATGTATTTTATGAGTATGTGACCATCAAATTTAAGCTCTAATATATAATCATTAAGATTAATTTTTAGGTTTTCATACCTTTCATTTGACATTTGCATTAATATTTTTGATGGACATGCAACTATCAAATTTAAGACCCAATAGATAGCTACCATGGTTTAAATTTAACATACATGCACTCATCATTTGACTTTAACATGACCATAAATTATGTAAACATTACCACCAAATTTAATCCCCAATGTATAATGTTTAAACTCAATTTTGATGTCTGCATGACCATCAAAGACATCTGCATGGTTGTTACACTATTTGTTCAACTTTTTGAAAGCTTGCATATGAAGGCACCAAAAACATGAAGGCACCAAACTTGTAGGAGATATTTCAAGGCATGAAAAACTTCATTTTCATATAAATCTTTTGGCCTAAGATGATTTATAAACAAACTTAGAAAAATACACAAGTGAATTGACCTTTTTTATGCATTTGTTTTGAGCTCTACTGAAGAAGTCTTCATTCCATCTCACACCATCGATCCCATTACTATGGGTCAAGTATGTACCATTGATCTCTATGCATAGGGACCAATACTCTACTCTATGTTCCATATGATTCCTAATAGGGTTCCCATGATGGTGACACTTATCACCATCTCACTTATATTGAGGCTTTGTTGCAACATTGACCTTCTACACCCCATGAGCATAACACTCATGTCGCTCAAGTGAATATCTTCAAGCACTTCCTCATCAAGCCTTTGGGTCTATGAGCCCTATATCTTTGGATTTTCTATCTTTAGAAGAATTTTTGTGGTATTTTTGTGCCACAATAATTATTGTGGGCTTATTTATTCTTGGCACTTTTACTCCTAGACCCCTTGTTAATTCAAACAATTCTTTTGGATATTTTATCTAAGACAATTTTACCAAAGTGTTGAAATCCCTTAGACACTTCTCTTGCAATAATTTAGTTCTTAGTATTTTTTTTATTTTTTATGAAAATTATTTTGGACATTTTATCAAAAAAAAATCCCTTGAAGAAATTGGACTTTACACTTTTGCTGAAGAAATTGACTTTTGAACTTTTGCCAAACAAATTTGGTATTTGACCTTTTTGTTGAAGAAATTTGGTCTTCAGCATTTTTTTCTTTCTCAGGATAATTGTTTTACATTTTATCTACAATAATTTTCTTGAAGCATATATATCTTTAGAATTTTTGCTGAAAGGTTTGAACTTGACATTTTACCAAAAAAATGACGTTTTGTCAGGCTTTTTGTGTGGGAAAAATACCTGAAGGAAAAGTACCCTTCAAAATTTTTGTGTGGGAAAAATGCCTAAAGGAAATGGACCTAAAAAATTTTACATAAGCATAAGACAAAGGGACCAAGATTTATTTGGACCATGCTAACAAATGAAATAGACCATGAGCATTAGTCAAACCATGTAAATAAAATAAAAGGGACTAGGCTATAAAAAGTAAAAGGGACCAAACATGAAATTTTTAATCAAGCCTTAGTATAACAAATAAAAATAATTCCACAACATATTAAAAACATTCCCACTTAAAATTTATTTTAAATTAGGGGGTCTAGCCTAGGGAAATTAGAACAAGGATTTTTAAAAGTGCATAGACATAAAATCAACTTGGATTTTTGACAGACCAAAGTCATTTGAAAACTAGAATTGGGAAATAAAATAAATCATTCATACTTTAAAAGGGCTCAATTGCTTTAGCGAAAATTTTATCACTAACACTAGCTCTCACTTGGGGATGCACACCCCCAATAGGTGTGTAATGAACACCAAAATGTAAGACCATGTGCCAATCTATTAGGTCATAGATTTAAGGCTTAGAAATTTTTATTAAAAATTCATGAAGGCTTAAGAAAATAATATAAGACTTAAAAAAATATATCAGGAGGATCTATGAATGATTACATAAGAAAACATAAAGGGAAACTATACAAACAAGGCCCAAAGTAAGGGGACAAAAAAGTAATGAAATAATAAAGGATAACACACTATACAATTTATACATAATTTTAGGTTATGGACTCAATCAAAGAAGTGTTTTAAATGCCTATAATTAACTAGTAGCTCCAATATTTCACCATCCAAGTCTCTCAAGAAGAAATTATGTTCCCTAATCTGGCAATCAATGTAATAGAGAGCCATCCACAAGGCATCAAATTTTCCATGCTTTCCTTTCTCCTCATTCCTTTTGTCCCAAAGTAGAACCAGATCACTTTGATGTTTTTTGGATTGACCTTCCTATCAAATATATTCTTCAACTTTTCCTTGAACTTGAGGTGTCTTTCATGAGCTTGTATTTGAATTTCATCTATCTCAATAATTTGGTTCATCCTACTTTCATAGTGGGTGATCTTCTCAACATCCTCTAGTTTTTACATGAGTTGATAGGTGGGAAACTATAAATTCATAGTCAAAACTACTTAAAATCCATGAACAATCTTGAAAGGGATTTTATATATATCTCTCTTATGCATAATCCTATCAATCAATAAGGCAAACTTTATCTATTCACCCCACTTCTTCTTGTTTACTTCCAAAGTTAATCTAATGATTTTGAGCAAGTTCTTATTTTTGGATTCTACTTGCACATTCCCTTGAGGGTTTTAATTGGAAGCATAGGTTAATTTAATTGCATACTCTTTTCATAATGACACCAAAGAATTGGCTTTGAAAATCAAGGAATTTTTGTAATAACCTTGATAATTATATTGAATCTATAAATAATTGATTCAATAAAAAATCCATAATTACCTAGTGTGTTGCTTTCTTTATAGGGATTGATTCAATCCATTTTATGAAGCAATCATTTATAACTAGTATCTATCTATGTCAAACACTTGATTAATCAATAATTTATCCAATGAAATATATTCACCATTATTTTAATGGGCCTTCAATCATCATAGGTTGTAAGAGAAGATAACCTAAAGATTTCATTCTCCTACCAAAGTATTATAATTTTTTACATTTTATAACTTTTTGAGAAACATATTTAAACAATGATGGCCACCAATAACCAAATCTTAGAATTTTATGAGTTGTAACCTTAGGTAAAAAAATGTCCACCACATAATCTACTATGGAAGTCTTCAATTAGGTCAGTAGTTTGTTCTTCCAGCACACATCTCAAGAGAATCCCATCCATATTATTCAATGTAAGTCCACTCCTAGTCAAAGGGTATTTTTTGGAAAGAAGCCTAACAATTCTTTGATTTTTTTTCCAAGTCAAGGGGACAGTTCAAATTCTACAAGTAGTAAATAGTATCTATATACCATGGAGATATGTTAAATTGACTCAATGAATCATCAACATTAAGAACAATAATGTTTACCTCAAACACTTGAAAATTGGTCTCAACCATAATCTTGGCTAAAGCCATGCCTCTTACTAACTTGGTGGTCTAAATATCCATGGCATACTCTTGCAACTTGTTGAACCACCTACATCTCTTGCTAGATACTTTAGTCTGAGTTAAGATGTCCTTCACCATGGTATGCAAGACATAAGAAACAATTTTTAAATTTAGAATATAAGGCTTGAATGTCTTGATAGATTTCAATAGAGTGAAATATTATTTTTCCATAATTTTATAATCTAGTTCAAGACCTTATATAGATTTACTAAATAAATATATGGGCTGCACGTGACCATTTTCATACTTTTGTAATAGATCAGTAGTACTAGTATTATATGATGAAAAAGAGACTATCTAAAACAAATTTGTATAATCAAGGCTATCCAAGATAAGAGTAGACTTTAAATCTCCTTTAATGTCATTTAATGCGTACATGACCTTCTCCTCCCATTTAATTGCCTAGTCCTTATTCAACATGGAAGTAATAGTTAGAGTAATCTCTAAAAAATTGGACACAAACCTCCTTAAAAAGTTTATTTTTCCAAATAAATATGGAATGCCTTTCTTGGAGTATATGATAGGCACTCTTTCAATGGATTTGGCCATTTTAGGTTCAATCATGACACCATCCTTAGACACTATATGTCCTATCAACTTGGCCTTTTATACACCAAAGTAGCACTTCTTGGGAGTAAGTGAAATGTTGAACTCCTTGCATCTAATCAACACCTTTTATAGATGCTATAAACATTTTTTATCTAGTCTTGGAGTACATAGTGATGTCATCTTGATACACATTGATGAACTAGTTAATTATCCCTACAAAATTAATTTCAATAGCTCATTGGAATATTTTACTAGCATTCTTCAACCTGAAAGGCATCCTTATATATACATATGTGCCCCAAGGTATTTTAAACATAGACTTGGATCTCTCATATTCCTTCACCACAACTTGGTTGTACCATAAGATTCCATCTAATGTGGATAACATCTCTAATCCATTAACACTCTACAAAAGCTTTCCCATATTGGGTAGGGGATAATTATATTTTAAAGAAGCCTTGTTCAAATTTCAAAAATCCACACACAAGTGAATGTCATCATTATTATTACTCATAGGTATTAAGTTATCCACCCATGATGAGTACTTGATGGGTTAAATTATACCACTATCCTTTAGCTTCTTTAACTTATCCCACATCTTGGTGGCTAATATGGGGTTAATAGGTCTCGATTTCTACTTGAAGGGCTCGATGTCAGACTACAATGGGATGACATTCTAGAATAATTCTTATTTCCTTTTAGCTTATAATAAAACCATGATAAAAAAATATTGGTACTTTTTAATTAGTTTCATATAAAGTTACTTTTCATCTACACTTAGGTTAGTACCCAACCAAACCTTTGTTGGATTCTCATGAGAACCCAATTTGCACTTAGTCGCATCTTTTGAGATAAATGAATATATTGATTTGATTCTATCAACTCCATAAAAAAATGCCTCTAGACTTATAAATCCCCTTGGAATCATGTTTGTCTTTATATGAATTATGTCTTTCCCAAATAAGGTTTCTTTCCCATCACAAACATGAACCATGGATTCCAAGTCTATGAGTTGATCATAGAACTCAACTTTACAATTGAGAAACCTCTCAATATATGAATCATCATCACACACCTTCTAATGATGAATATTTTATAAGATATAAGGCTAAATAAGCACCTCCACCTAATACTAACAATGAGAGATCATATTTACAATATCAAACTGAGCACCTAATCTTGCGAGTATGTCATCTTTTTTTTTTAAACTTATATTGTGATAACAAATGTTGAATGTATCAAATAATTTGAGAAAATACCACACAAAATTATTATATTATTTCAACCTTTTATTATTGGTGTCATAAGCATTGAAAACCTACTTAACCACTAGCTCAGAATCACCTTTGACAATCAAACTTCTAATTTCATATTCATATGAAATCTACAAGCCAAGCAAGAGTGCCTCATATTCAAAAATATTATTCATGCACTAAAAGGACAAATAAAAATAAAACATAAAATATTTATAATTGGGGGCCTAAAACACATTCCCATCTCCATTTTCAATATTGGAGAAAGCCCCATCAAAACACATCTTCCAAACTACACCTTATTTTTAGGTTTAACATCAAGAACATTAAGATATTCTCTAGTATCAACATTCCAAAAAAAGTTTCCCAGTTCAACATATAAGTATAATAATTCATTAAAACTACATTTTAGATCTTCAATTACATGTAATAGCTTAGACTCTCTATAAATCTTGACCATATTATCCTCTAGTGGAATGGTGTCATAAGATAAGTCCATATGTACACTTCTACCCATGCTAGAAGCCCATTTATGTGACAATAGAATCCCCCACATAGGTGTGTATTCCACAAATACCATGTACATATTCAAAACCTTATCTATATACACTTCTAACTATACAACTAATCCCTTGACTTGTCCCACAACTGGTACCTCTCATGAGTCCATGACATAACATTTTCCAAAGGCTAACATTATAATAAGCTCTAGAATCAAACATATAATTATGAATAATTAGACCATTTATATGTAGGGTTATATAAAATCGATCCACATTCAGTTGACTTTCTACCAATGTAGTCCCCAAATAGACCTTTAGAGTAGGTTCAACAAATATTTTGATTCTTCATCACTTTTTTGGTGTGTTTGGGGAAACTCAATTTCATTTTTAGATGACATTTCACCAAATTATAAGTACTCAAAAATATATATTACTATGTTTAGGTATTCTTAATAATTCAACATATGGCACACTAATTTTTAGTTGGCTTAACACTTTGGCCATATCACATATGATATACTGAGGAAGAGAATTATGGGGTGGAAGGGTGACAACACCTTCAACTAGAGTATAATCACTCAAGATTTGAAGTGGAGTAGGTTGGTATGGGTTAACATGATTATTAGCAACCTTTAAAGGAGGATTTGTTTTAGCATCATTAGTACCCTTAGGGATATTAGATAATATGGGTACTCTATTCTTGGCTAAAACACCTCTAGGCTTAGAAAATTACGAAATGAGTACTAGCTTGGAATATTTAAGGAATAACGTAGTTTTATTATCCTCCTTATTAACATCCTTTACCTATGTATTTATAGGCATAGTGTCTTGAGGAGAAGATGCCTGATCTTTTCTTCTCAAGTGATACTCCTCTTGGGTAATTACTACATTTATTATTAGTTACTTTCCCTTAATTGATATAATTCACCCATCATATTTTCTAATCATCATGGATCATAATAAATGAAAATCATGAATGGGTAATTCACATGCTTGTGCCATATTAAAATCACAAGTAAATTCAAGAGTTTAGACACTTACTTTTTCAACTACATTCCAAAATTGATCAACATTAGTATCACTCAACAATTCTATGGAGTTATCCATCTCACATTAGGGACTTTGAAAATTGAACATCAAAATATCATCATCAGATGAAGAAAACTCAATTTCATCTACATCTTCATCAATCAATTTAGTTTTATCACATGGGGGATGTGGAATGAATAACTTATCATACAAATCAATATAAATGTTAGAATTCATTGAATTCACTCTAGAATTCAATGGATTAGGTACTTATTTTCTATATACTCTATTATAATTTCTATCTTCTCATTCTTCATGTGTAGGCCTTTTCCCTCTATCATTATCTTGATGGTGGAAATTAGGACACCTTTGTGCTTGATTTATATTTAGAGTCCTTTCTTGACTAGTAGACAAATGAGGTATCCCCTTATCATCTCTTGCCAACTTTTATGACATTTCTTTGACAATAAAGGCCAAATTTTAAATAGTATCCTCAAGACTAGCTATCTGAGTGGACTATGTCTTTTTTGGATTCACCATCTTTACATTAACCTGATTATTCATTGGATTTCCCATAACCTATATGTGATTATTAATTTGCATGGAAATATTAAATGTCAACTACATGTTAGTTTGAGCCTTGTCCCTCAAGTGGTGCATATCCTTCTTATCAAAGGCATCATAGTATTTTATCAAACACACTGTATCATTAGGCCTAATGTTTCCAAGCATCTGTATCATATTTTTATTGAACCATGTATTGAAATCCTAAACACACTCATTAGATTTATTATTGGTGTTTTCAAATTTATCTAAAAATAACCTTGGATCAATTTTATCACCATATTGAATTTTGAAAACATTCCTCATTTCTTTGCATGAATCAATGCATCCACTAGGAAGAGAATTGAAGCATTCACAAGCATATTATTCAAATACGTGTTATAGGTATAATAATGAGGGTGAGTGGGGGGGGGGGGCGGGGGGGGGATGGGGTGGTTAATAAGTGGGACTATATAATTAAACTTCAATTACAAACCTTTCAAACTCTTAGTTAATTATCGCCACCATTCATGAAGCAGACACATCATTCATAGCAATGAACAAGAGAGACAATGCAAGATCAAGCACATAATACATGAAATATGTGGGAACCCCTCTTAGGGGAGAAAAACCATTGGAACCTATAATTTTAATACTATCCTATAATAAAAAGATCTAATTTAGACCAACTACAGCTAATCAATGAACTACCACCCCTTATTTAGTGAGACTACAATCCCACAAGGTGCTACCACACCTATCTAGTTAAGCTGCAATAACAACTAGACATTTAAAAAGTTTCACCTTGAAAGGAATCTAAAAAAGCATATATGTTGAGTTTCCACAACAACACCTTTTAACACATACACCTATGAACTGATGTCTTCAACATCTAATCATGTACCTCTGATTATCACTCTTTACCTTTACTCATACTCAATATGTAAGAGAATTATTATACCAATAGAATTATTACCTTTAGGTCATAAAAATAATATTAAATATGATATTCTCATAAAATCATATACTAGGCACTCTACCTCTCCTTCTCTCCATAATTCACACACACGCGCCTTTTTCAAATCTCTCACACATCTAGAAATCATCATCTTTGATTGAACTATATATAGAGTATTAATGATTATCACCATATTGGTTAAAAAAGGCATAAATTAACCACTAATTCATATATCTCATCAATACATAACTCAATACCATCAACAAAGGTCATCCATAACACCCTTGGGTCACCCTTAAGTAGCTATACCTACCAAATAGGCCCTTGTAGCCCTTATAGGTCTCATGGAGACCTATTAACCCATTTATCACTTCATCAAGAAAAAAATAACATATGACCTATTTAAATTACATGGGTCCAATCCTTATGTCTCCTTCAACATCCTTAAATTATCATAGTTAAATATTCTCACCTCTGTGTATGCTCAAAGAACTAAAACATTGACCTGGTGTATAGGAACATCACCAACATATACACAATAAACTTAATAAGGTTTTTTCATACTATATGAAAATGATAAAACCTTGATAATGAACACAAATGGTACTCATGTATTCTAAAAAATTACCTAATATATCTTTATCAATATATATCTAAACAACATCAAAATAAGCTCAAACATTCTTCTTGGGTCAGTTGTAGAATATACACAAGCACATAATCAACTTTGAACCTTCATAAAAATGAATATACACACTTTTATATCTTAAAATATATATTTAAAAATTTTAATTAGAGTAATATATAGGTTATCTTTGTAAACCATGGTCAAATTATGATTATATCAAATGTTATGGCTTAAAAACTAGGCACTAGTCTTTCTTTAAATTCAAATATATGAATTCAGACAGTCATAATAAAAATTTGAACACCATGATTACATCTCATGTCATTAACAATTTAGATCAATCATGTAAATTAAATATTATTTTATGAATCTCAAATTTTAAATCATATTTCACCACTGCCAAACATTAAACCTCAAATAGTTGACCTCATCTTGTGTAATCTTGTAATATTGACTCATCATGCACCATCGATCTTTGTGAATCAATCAAGTCTTTATATTATATTCATCACCATTATATATTTATAAAAACCCCTATGATCATGAAACTTTACACCCTTGTATGTATTTTTATCACTTATAATACTAAATATCGTGCACTTATTACCATCTCACTCAACACGCATTGTTAGATCAAAACTATATGATCTCCTACACACCATTAGATCTTAAAAGAAGCATGATATTTATCTTTGTTATAAAATGAATATTTTAAAAAAAATTACTTTATTTTCACCTTATATATTAGTTTTATGATCACCCTCAAGCCATTATATCTTCATTTGGTCCTAATCTTTATCTTCATGCACATGAGACTAAGTATGGAGACCTATGTAAGGTCAACTTTGCACCTTCATATCTTTTAATTTTATCAATAATTTTTTTTCAAAAAATGGACCATATGATCTCCTCACATAGGATAATACAACCATATAATTTTATCTATCTATAGAGCCAACTATGTCAGGAATTATCCAGAAATACCAAATTTGCACATGCATAGCTTTTATCGCACTTTAACATTTGACCTAAAAGTTAGAACAAATCAACTAGGAAAAAAAATTAAAAAACCCTTATGATAAAATTCTCCTTAAATTTCCACATGTGAAATATATTCCACTATCAAAATGCCTACTCAACTTTTCTTGCCACATTACAAATTTGGCCAAGTATGGGAGAACACTGCCAAAATGCTTGAGAGCCCAACTTTGCACTTGCATATATTTTATAATTATTAATATATATAATTAATAATTTTGCACATATAAAATAGGGAATAATGTGATAAAAACCATATGACCAACTCCCCTTGACCCATCCACATGTGGCAATGGTGACATCAACAAACTACCTACTCAGATTTTATGCCACTAGACCAAAAATATCTAGATGAAAACTATGGACTACTAGATTAATAATAATTATGTACATAAGAAATAAAATCATATAATACATATTATAAACCTATTTAACATCCCCAAATCACCATACTCATCCTTTAATATATCTAACCATGCCAAAATAGAATATCAACTAAACCTACTTCAAGCATACTAGGATAAGCACATTGCACACTTTGTCATTATCACTTAGACTATCAAAGCACATCATCCACTCACATAGAAACCTCCATGACATCATCATGACAAAATTTATAATTATTAAATAATATTCCACTTTTTCATTTATGTCAACACACATCATATAGCTCACCTTTCTTCTCTCTCTTCAAGCACTCTTAAAATAGGAAATTTATCCCCCTTTGACACAATGACAAAGAGGGAACCAAATGATATTAAGGACCTAAATGTAATACTTACATCGGAGTACCACCTTATAAATTTTATATAAACTCCCACTTACCTTGAGCCTACCTCTTCTTTCCTTGATGACTTTCTCGTGCTCCATATCAATACTCTCTTCAACTAAGCATTTTAACTAATGAAGACAAAACAAATAAAATTATTAAACTATGATGTAAATAACTAGGAAAATTCTGGGGGTGATTCCTCCTAAGATATTTGAGCCCTTTTCACTTTTTTAGCATCTTTAAATCTTCACACACTATGAAGAACCACCACACATACTCACTAGCCTTCTCTCTCAAGATACCACAAGGACCACCAACAAAACTTCATACCACTCACCAAACATGAAACATGATATTAAAAAACCTTATAAATCTCCTTGAAACAAAAATACCTTGCTTTTTTGGATAAATTGATCAAAAAACACTCTTATTCAAAATAGGTCTATCTGGTCTCCTTATAACCCTAATAGGAACATGTAAATCCAACAAATTTTAGTAGACACACATTCAAGATCTTAAAATTAATATATAAATCACACTCATATGACCCGTAAATCAAACAAATTTTAATTACCTATCTCATCCTATGCAACATACTTCCTTCACAAACCTAATAGCTAATTAGGCCTCCATCTTGATAGAAACTTGAATAACTTGAAATAAATAATCTATAAAAAGCATGATTTGACAACCCATTTTTGCTATTATACATATTAAGAAGCCTTAGACATCAACTCATAATTTACACCACTCTTTTAGCAAATCCCAAACCCATAGAAACTCAAAACAAACAAGGTCAATAAACCTCCTTCTAGTCAACATCCAATTCTAAAAATTCTTGTACAACTAGAGAAACACATCACTCACTTTTAGACCAATATTTAAACCTCCATAACTTTTGTAACATAAAATTCCTATAAAACATTTTAGGCCTACTTTCCCTTAAGCCGAAAACTAAGAAAAGTAAGAGAATACAAAAATATCTTCAATTGGCATGAACATACCTTCAAATAACAAAAATACTTGGATCAAATCAAAAATAAGGTCATAAAACTTTTTGAGCACAAAAAATGTTATTTACATTCCATCAATATCATTAGTCTACCTAGAAATACTCATTCTAACCCTATATTATAGCTCCTTCACTAATCTCTAGATCAAACTCATGATCTTGTTTATCACCCTTAACCAAAAACCTTCTCTAATTGGCATTATCATATTGAGCACATAAACTTTATTCTCCAGAATAAAATATGTCTCCTTAGAAGTATAGGTAGATATACCCTACTTCATAATGTCCTAGAACAATGTGAAACTAGAAGTTTCCCATAACTCCTCATATTTCTTCTCCTCCTTGGTCATTTGATACTTGTAGTTCTTTTTCTTCTTCTTATGATTAAGAGAAGCAACATGATAAACCAACACAAAATTCTCCTTCTCTTCTAATATTGAATTAAAAATACATGGAGACACCAAAGATTCATGACATACCTTTTCATTTGAAGAATCCACCTTGTAGTTTGGAACATCATCACTAAATTGCTCCTCATAATCTTTGAGTTGAGACTTAATCTTCAAATTTATCTTTTTATCAATCTTTAGATCTTCAATAGTGTTTGTAAATGCAATCTCATAGTTTATCTCATCTTCATCATCATATGTATCACTCTAATTAGAATCTTTTTGATGTGAGAAAATTCCTTCCTCAACCATGAACATAGTTTCATCTTCAATAGAACCAACATATTCATTATCATATTCTGAGTCACTATCTTCACTCTCATATGATGAGCTACAATATTGTTAGGTGTAGATACTCTTCTTTTTCTTGAATGACTTCTTCTTGTTGCTATAATTTATGAATCTTTTCTTCCTATATGTTTTTTTGTCTTCATCTTGGCCCTCACCATGCTATTCATCACCATTATTCTCATGCTTATGAGGGAAATTACAATCAAAATGTCCTATCTCTCCATAATTGAAACATTTGAAGGGTAGTTTACCCTTATACTTCCATGAGCTTATGTTCAATTTACCAATAATTAAAGTAATTAGTTCATCATCTTCAATGTTAAACATTTCATCCTATTTGGGTTTCTTACCTTGTAAATTCTTCTTAGGCTTCATCTCTATCTTAAATGTTAATTCCTTCTTTGATGGTATATCATCATTTACTCTCATCTCATAAGAATTAAGGGTGCCATGCGATTTTTCCATCCTCAAGTGATTAAGATCATGACTTTATTCTATAGTAGATACTTTTGGATCAAACTTTAGAGATAGATACCTTAATAACTTTTGGACTACATTAGCCTATTCAAGATTCTCTCCAAGACCTTTGATGATGTTCACAATCTCATCAACTCTCTACATAAAGGATGTCATAGAGTCTTCTTCCTTCAACTTTAAAATTTCCTTTTGTGAGTTTATAATTTATCACACTTAACCTTTGAATCTCCTTCATAAATGATCTATACTTTATCCCATGTCTATTTATAAGATGTACAATGGATTACCTTGGTAAAATTAGTCTTTATAAGCCCACAAGTGATGGCATTCATTGCCTTAGAATTATTCTCAAACAACATCTTGTTTGTAGCACTAGATGGAGGAGTATTAGGAGTAACATAACCATCCACAATATATTTCCACAAATCAAACCATAATGACATGATGTATGTCCTCATCCTTGCACTCAAAAAATCATAATTAGATCTATTAAACATTGGTGCTTGTTTCATAGATAAACCTCCTTGATGACTACCCATATTATACCTTGGATCACCTTCAAGATGTTAATCCTTTACCAAATGACATGATCTAATACCAATTGTTAGAGGTAAAAAACTAGGGAGTGAATTAGTGAGCCTTGATAATTCAACTTCAATTCTAAAACTTTCAAACTCTTAGTCAAATTACCACCAGCATTCATGAATCATACACATCATTCATAGCAATGAACAAGAGAGACAATTCAAGATTAAGCACATAAAACATGACATGTGTGGGAAACCCTCTTGGGGGAGAAAACCAACTATAACTTTTAATTATAATATTGTCTTATAATAACAAGACCCAATTTAAACTATTTGTAATTGATCAAGGAACTATCATCCCTTATTTAGTGAGACTACAATCCCACAAGGTCTTAACACACCTTTCTAGTTGAGCTACAAAAAAAATAGACCTTTAGCAAGTTTCACTTTAAAATGAGGCCACAACCCCCTAAATGTTTAGATACTATAACAAAACTTATGAACACATCCACCTATGAATGGATGTCTTCAACACTTGATGATGGACCTCTGATTATCACTCTTCACCTTTGCTCATACTCAATATGCAAGAGCACTATTTTACCAATAAAATTATAACTTATAGGTCATAAAAATAATCCTCAATCTTATTTTCTCATCAACTCATCTACTATGCACTCTACCTCTCCTTCACTTGATAGTTCACACACTCAAGATTCTCTCAAATCTCTCACACATCTAGAAATCATCATCTTTGATTTTACTATATATAGAGCATTCATGATTATTACCATCATGGTTGGAAAAAATTCATTTATTAACCATCAAGTCATATATCACATTGATAAATATCTCAATACCATTCATATAATTCGGTCATAACACCCATGGGTCACCCTTAAGCAACTACACCTATCACATAGGCCCTTGTAGCCCTTATAGGTCTCATGGAGACCTATTCACCCATGTAACACTTCATCAAGAAAAATAATAATATAGGACCACTTTGAATTACATGTGTCCACTCCTTATGTCTCTTTTGACATCCTTAAGTGATCACAATCAACACTTATCACATATACTTATGCTCAAACAACTCAAATAGTGACATGAATGAATATATAGTCAACTTATTAAGATTATTTCATATTTTATATGAAGGTTAAAACCTTAATAATATATAAATATAGGACTCATGGAGTATAAAACACTCCCAAATATATAATTCATCAAGATAGATTGAAATAACATCATAATAAGCTTGAATAATCTTCTTGGTTCACTTGTAAAATATACATGAACACATAGTCAACTTTAAACCTTCATAACTATGATTATACACATTTTCATATATTAAAACCTACATTTATATATGCTATTTGAATTCATATACAATTTAAATTTTTACACTATCTTAAAATAATGCATAGATCAAAATTTATGGCTCAAAAATAAGGCACTAGTCTTTCCTTTGTTAAATTTAAATATTTCAACTCAAATGATCATAGTTAAATTTCAAACATAATTCTCACATATTGTTTTCTCACTTATTTATATCAATCATGAAAATTTTATCATATTTTATGAATCTATACCTTTAACTAATAGTGTGCCACTACCAAACATTAAACCTCAAATAGTTGACCTCATCTCATGCAATCCTGTAATGTCAACTCATCGCACATTGTCGATCTCTATAGATCAATCAGGTCTTTATATGATAGTGCTCACCATTAGATCTTTCTCAAAATCCCCATGATCATTATACTTGTAACCCTTATGTGATTCATGTACTTCTTACCATTTTTCTCAACATGTATTATTAGATCAAAACTCTTTGATTACCTATGCACCATTAGATCTTAGAAGAAGATCAATCTTTATCTTGGTTAAACAACAAAAACTTTGACCTCTTTGACTTGTTGTACATCATAGATATTAATTATATGATCACTTGTTATCTATTATATATTCATTTTTTTATAATATTTATATTCATGTAAAATAAACTAAGTATGGAGGCCATTAAAATCTATTTGTAAGGTCAACCTTACACCATCATATCTTTTGCTTTGCTCAAGTACAAGTTCTTAAAATTGGACCATATGATCTCTTCACATAGGAAAATACAACCATATAAAAATATTATCCTATAAACCTAACACATTTTAGATATAATTAAATTAAAATTCCTCCTCAAATTTATCATTTCATAATGTGAAATATGTTAGGAATTATCTAGAAAGACCAACTTTACACATTCATAGCTTTTGCTGTGCTTTAGCGCTTGACCTAAAAGTTATCAAAAATAAACTAGGAACAAAAATGAGAAAACCAACATGATCACCTTCTCTTGAAATTTCTATATGTGTGAGATATGCCACCATAAAAATTCCTACTCAACTTATCTTACCACATTGTAAATTTGGCTAAGTATCGGAAAACACTATCAAAATGCCCAAGAGCCCAAATTTACACTTGTATATCTTTTTTTGTGCTTAATCACTAGACTTGATAATTTGAAAATATAAACTAGGGAGTAACTTCATCACAGAAATATGTCCAACTCCTCCTAACTCATTCACACATGGTAATGGTGATGTCAACAAATCACTTAGATTTTCTACCATTACACCCAAAATGTCTAGATGAAAACTATGGACTACCACATGAATTCCACTTATGCACATAAGAACTCAAAATATATAAGACATATTATATATCTATTGTACATCCCCAAATCACCATACTCATCCATGAATAATATAACCATGTCAAAATAAAATATCAACCAATCCTACTTCAAGCATACTAGGATAAACACATTGTAAACAGTGTCATTATCACATAGACTATCAAATTAGTTCATCCACTGACTTGGAAATATCCATGAAATCAATGAAAACTCTCAAAAAAAGTGTGCACAAATAGTTTAATTCATGCATCCTCATAATCCCCTACCTTAGCCTCCTTATTAGCATCCCCTACATTTGGATTTGTATGGGTACTATCTTGAGGAGAATAAACTTTATATTTGCTTCTCAAGTGATAATCCTCTAAGGTAATTTATTTATTGATTAGTATCTACCTATCCTCAATTGATAAAATTACCCCATCATATTTCTTAATCATCATGGAGCATAAGAAATGAAAATAATGAATGGGTAATCCATATGCTTATTTCATATTAACATCAAAATCAAATTCAAGAGTTGGGACACTTACCTTTTCAACCATACTCCAAAATTGATCAATAGTAGTATCACTCATCAATTTCATGGAGGTAGTCATCTCACTTCAAGGGCTTTGATAATTAAACATCAAAATCTCATCACTAGATGAAGCAGACTTAAGTTCATCTACATCTTAATCAATAAGTTTAGTTTTATCACATGGGGGATGTGGAAGGAAGCACTTGCCAAACCAATCAATATCAATGTCATAATTCACCACATTCACTATGGAATTCAATGGATCAGGCACTTATTTAATAGCCCTTCTATTATAATTTGTGTCCATTATTTTTCATGTGTAGGCCTCTTCTTTATAACATTATCTCAATGATGGAAAACAATCCCCCTTTGTGCTTGATTCAAATTTGGAGGCAGTTTTTTATTGGTAGACACATAAGGCATCCCTATATAAGCTCTAGCCAACTTGTATGACATTTCATTGATAGCAGAACCCAAAGTTTTAAAAGTTTCCTCAAGACTAGCTATCTTAGTGGACTATGCCCCTTTGGATTGACCAATTTTAAATCATCCTACTTGTTCATGGACTTTCCTAAAACCTTTATTTTGTTCTCATTTTGTATGGCCATATTTAATGCCAATTGAAAGTTAGTGGGATCCTTCTCCCTCAAGTAATATGTAGCCTTCTTATAAAAGGCATCACAATATGTTATCAATCACATTGTATCATTGGGCTTGATGTTTTTGGGTAGCCATATCATAGTTTTTTTTAACCATGTATTGAAATCTTGAACACACTCATTAGGGTTTTTCTTGATGTTTTCAAATTTAACTAAAAATAACCATAAATCAATTTTATCACCATATTTAATTATGAAAACATTCATCATTTTTTCCCATGATTCAATGCATCTAATGGGAAGAGAATTAAACTATTCATGAACATCTTATTACAACATGTGCACAAATAGTTTAATGCACACATCTGCATGCTCAACATCATAATATTCAATGACATTATGAAAATCCCTCAAGTGTTGATCACCACTCACTACATTGTTCCCTTCAAACTTTCGGAGGCATTTCCTTACTTATTTTGGACTTCATTAGGATAGCCTTCCATTTCATTGAAATTGATAGGCCTAAATCTAAGAATGAATAATATAGGATGATCATTCTCATCTTAGTCCATATGCATTATGATTGGTTTAATGAGAGGTTGAATAACAAATGGAAAAGGGATATGAGTGGGTGAATGAGATTGACATGGTGGATAAAATGTGGGAGGGGATTCATCTAGTTGAGATAGAGTTGGGTAATACATGGGACTATAGGTTTCAAAGTTTCAAGGAGAGCTATGATAGTCCTCAACAATGGGAGGGTTGATAAACAATTCAAGATTATTAGAATCTTGACAACCCTTAACAACTAAACTTTTCCCTTTAATAGGCTTCTAAAGTTGTCTCCTTATTTTTGGATGAATACTTAAAGGAGAGATGAGTTTATTTAATGGATCACTTCTAAAATATGATCTCATTCCTTATATCTTTGTAAACAAGAAAATACTAAAAGCTGAAGGTTAATAAAGATATTTAAACTAGGCACTGATCTTCTTTGAAACTAGAAAATAAATTTAGAGTCACCAATAGAACCAAACTTTTATAATAGAATAATTATCACACTAGCCATGATATATGTTGAAAACATACATTGCTAAAGTTAATGATGAGATTAAAATCAAAGACACAAAAATCTTCATAACAATGTTTGAAAAGGAAAAAATACCTTCCAACATGCAATATTAACAACTTTTTGCAAGAAACTTAGTAGAAGTCAATTATCAATATTCAGTAATTCTTGGCATGTCCATAGTGGAGTGATTTAATGTTGATGGCCAAGATAGTTTGGATGTGGATAATAAGAATTAGAGAACTTTCCAACATGAAATATTTACAACTGTCAATGAGATTCCCTTACAATATAAATAACTAAGACTTTGAATTATTCCCTGATAATGTGTCAATTGAGTGTTGGTTCCTAGTTGTACATGTCATACACTCTACCTTTCACACTTGACATAAAATGGTAGACAAGGATGAAAAATCCACTAGTGTGACAAGGGTTTGGCATCAAGATTATACCAAGTGTATAAAATGTCTAAGAGGTACCTAAAAAGGGTATGGTCAGCTCCCTACTACTTTTGGATCTACCTAAACCAAGGTGAGAGGACCTATGGGCTAGCTTTTTCATATTGAGATATTCTACAATTCAACCTCCATGGGGATTTTGTCATAAGGAAAAAATATGACTAGGGCATAACCAAGTTTCCACACTTCACCCATGAAGGGTTATCATATGAAATACACACATGCTCTAACTCATATATAAGCTACTAAACATAGATGGGAAAGAGACTAAAATATTCATTTTATATAATCTTTAACAACATGGGTCAAATAAAAGATTTTAGTGATATAATTTAAAGGCATAAACTACAAACACATTCCAAATATGCAAGATCTTATGCATTTTCAAGGCAAATAACACTTACAATATGCAATAGGGTGTATTAATCATAGATTACAATATGTTATAATAGCTGGATAATTATAAAATGGAAGGTGGCATGCTAGTGGCTTCCAAACAATAGGGTGTCTTGTAGTATTTCATGACAATGTTCCTTAGCAAAGATGCAGAAAAAACACAAATACAAGATAATGGGAAATACCAAATTATCCTTGAAAGAATAAAACATACATTGAAACTAATTTTTCAAATGCCTTTCCCTATTGAATCCATAATCCTAGGGTGCCCTAACAAGTTGTTTAGTAATAGATTCTAAAATAATGCAAAAATGGTTTTATAATCTAGTTCTATGCTTAAAATGATAACTAGTAATGAACATAAAACTAGACATCCAATCAACAATATTTGTAAAATAGATCATTGCACTTCATCGATAAGAAATATCAAATAACCATAAGAATTTTCATTAACTTGAAAATAAATATTACAAACATCAATGTTTCAAAATGTTACCATGGGGACAAGCATGGTGAGATTTATCTTTTAACAAAGGAGACATAAAGATGCTCTTAAAGCTCACTAATGGTTGTACAACTATAACCACCTTAGCAAGGGAGATAAGATATACATAGTAAATGATCCAAAAAATTATTGTAGAACCTAGACTCAAAGAAAATGAATAATAAAAACAATGACCAATAAAAACCTTGAATAGAGGATAAGCCCCCTATTTATACACTTTCAAATATGGGATTATGGGTCATAACTTTCAAAATTTCCAAACAAACTTCCAAGTTCACCAAGATGCTTCTAGCTATAAAATATGTCCTTACCATGCCTGAAATCTTCATCCATTTGCAATAAAAATCATAACTCTAAACACCTATATGAGGAATGATAAATATTTTGATCACATATTTTGATTTTGTGGCAAGATATGCTTTTCACATGAGATGGAAGGAGAAAATTCATTGTAAATGGTAGAACAAACTTTTTTCTATGTGGAACCACCTAAAGTTGTCCTACACCACTTACTTGCATAGTTGGAACCTCCTGGATAGCTTCCCTCCCTCTTATGCATGTCATGGAGAAACCTACTTTTATCATGATTCCCTAAGAATATTTTAGATCCATGGATATTTTAATGACATTTTTTGGAGTGGCCCACCTTGGATTTGTAAACGTAAAATATCTTTCCATTGATAAGCTTGGGTAAACACAATAATGAAAAATGCAAAACACTTAGGTCATCTTTGACCTTTTACTTTTTGGCTCCAACTTATATTTTACATTTTTCATTTTGAAAATTTTGCTTTTTCACATCTGGCCTCTTAGGGCTTCTCTCATATTTTTTAATGCAAAAAATGCATTATTTTCAACCTTTGGGTTACTATGCCTAATTTACAAATTTTCCAAGTCAACCTACTATTAGTGGTAGAATATTAGCCAATTACCTTGTATAAGGCCATTAAATATGATGTATATGCCTATGTGGAATCATCATGTCACTTTGCTCACCAATATCTTTTCTTTATAGTCATGCATTTTGCAAACATTACATTATTTTATTCTTGGTTGTGCACTCCCACATGGGAGGTTGATCATGATGTGGCTATTGTCTATGTCATCTTTATTGATTTTACCTACAATGTGGTGTGTCTTTTTAGTAGGATTGAGTATTTATTTGAACCTCCATATGTTAATGGTAGATCTTTGTATGCATGATGAACATGAGTGTGCCACATGGTAGCTCTATGGGCTCTCAACGCTCCATTAACATTATCTTTTATCATAAATAGTTATATCTCCATTAAGACCCCTCAATATCATGTCACTTAGATAATCCATGGAATTTATTACACCTTACATAGTCACTCTCTACTAGGATAACACCCTTCTACCTTGTGTCTACTCTTCATTCAGTTTGAGTCCTTTGATAATTCATCTCTCACTCATGGTGTCCTCATGCCCATCATTTGATGTCCATGGGAATGTATTTGATAGTTGCATGAGCATCAAATTTAAGCCCTAATAGATAATCATTGAGTTTAATTTTGACATTCACATGCCCATCATTTGACTATTGTGTGAACATTTTTTATGAGCATGCAATCATCAAATTTAAGCCCCACTAGATAATTACCATGGATTAAATTTTATGTTCTCATGCCTATCATTTGATGTTCACACAACCATAAATGATGTCTTTATAATCATTAAATTTAAGCTTTAATATATAATGGTTGAGCCTAAGTATGATGTTTATCCAAATCAAATACAGACCATTGATCCAAATCTAAATGATCAAATGCCATTGGCCATATATTATGGATTGAATTTGATGTCCTCATGCCCATAATTTGATGTCCATGGGAATGTCTTTGATGGTTGCATTACCATAAAATTTAAGCCCTAATAGATAATCATTGAGTTTAATTTTGACATTCACATGCCCATCATTTGACTATTGTGTGAACATTTTTTATGAGCATGCAATCATCAAATTTAAGCCCCACTAGATAATTACCATGGATTAAATTTTATGTTTTCGTGCCTATCATTTGATGTTCACACGACCATAAATGATGTTTGTATAATCATCAAATTTAAGCTTGAATATATAATGGTTGAGCCTAATTATGATGTTTACATGACTATAAAAGATGTTTGTGTAGTTGTCACATTGCTTGTTCAAATTTTTGAAAGATTGCATATGAAGGAATTATTGACACATGGATTTTCACCCTTGAGGACATGTTTAGCTCTGCTCATCCAAGTCACTAAATGGAATTATCTATCTTGTTGTGGGTGATAATTTCATTGAGATGAATCTCTAGATTAGGGGCTAGCTCCCCTTGATGTACCTTTCAGGGTCATATTCCTAATATTAACAACTTAGGGGGATGAAAAGGGTTAAAAAACTAGAATTTAAACCTATTATAATTATGGTGATGCATAAAAATATTTTCTCTATTCATACATTGAACATATACTTGAAACAAGGACAAGTTACGTATACAGTTCACACAATATCAACTCTCTCTCTCTCTCACACACACACATCAATGTTTCAAAATGGGGTCCAAGAGATGGCATGTATTTATGAAGTACTAAGTAATAGGAATTCCAAGACACTCTATTGAATTAGCTATTCAATATATCTACAATCTCTTCAGACACTTCTCATTGAATTATAAAAAGGAAATAACAATACACCAAGTACTAATAGAATTAACATGTGAAGGTAAATGGAAATTACAATTGCATAAGACTAATACCAAGAATGTAAACTTAATGAGCTCTTTGAATGAGGTAAAACACTTTTATTTATTTATTCAAGGTAAAATTTTAGTAGGGCTTCACCATACTCGACTGAGAGATTGTCAAATGACTTAAGAGAATCCTTATTTATAGCCTTTGAGAGGGAGTTCAAGCAAAGGGAGTCCAAGAATCACTTGGACATGTGTCATCGTAAAATAATTAGTTATATTTAATTGTGAAAGATAAGTGGGTGAGCTATGCTATGTCACCAAATGGGTCAGTTACAATGAGTTATAATTGAACCAAAAGCATTAGTTACATGTTTTACAACTAAACCAAAGCTTTAGTTATATTTTTCCATTTGTTATCTCTTTTTTTCCTTTAGGTTCTCATTGAGACTTTTGATGCCAATGGCTATTTCCTATAGTTTTAAATTTACATGTTGTTGGTCTTCACTCTTTATCTATTCATTTAGACATTTTCCCATAATCACTTTTCTCGAAGGAATTCATATGGGCTCTTTGCTTCGGTTGTTTTCCTTTGGATTTTTGCTTGGTCCTTTATGCCTTAAACAATTTATATGGACAAAATATTTGAATGAAATCATTTCTTTGATAACTTTATTTTCTTTGTATCAGATAAATTTTTTGAAAGAATTGGCTTGGCTGTTTTGTAAGTTTTTTGAAAGAATTCCTTCAGACTTTTTATTTGGCCCTTTGGCCAAAATAAATGGTCCTTTGGAAATATGCAAATGACCCTCCAACACTTGAAAATGTCCCTTCAAAAGGTTGAATATGATCCTTTGGAAAAAATACAAGTGTCCCTTTAGTTTTTGAGAATGACCTTCCGAAAGGAAAAAATACCCTTTGGATTTTTTGAAATGGTCCATCTTCCCACAGAAACAATCTTTTACACTTTTTGAAACATCCCTTCAAGAAATTTTAAATGTCCTTCAGACTTTCTTAAAATTACCTTTTGACCTTCTTGTAAATGCCTTTCAAAAAAACTAGAATGCCTTTTAGGAAAGTTGAAAGTATCCACTTATCCTAAAAAAAGGTCCTTTTGAAAAGTTGCAACATAGCCTTCAAAAAAATTATCTTGGACAAATTGTCCAAAAGAATTTGTCACTTTTTGTCTTGAGGAAATTTACCTTAGATAAATTTTTGGAAAGAATTCAACACTTAGATGAATGAAAAAACCCAAAATAAATACACGTAGTAAAAGACCAAACCAAATTCTCTGAAAGAATTAGAGACTTATACATTTGTTACAGGCTTTGTTTTAGAACACTTCTTCTAAAGAAAACCTACATACTAGAATTAGTCAAAGGCATTAACTTAGGTGTTTTTTTAGATAGGGGTGCCCAATTTTGGCATGAAGGGCCAAAATTTGGTCAACAAATTGGTGACTCATAGGGGTAGTATGCCTACTATACTGACCATATCGATAGCCTAAATAGTCCATTGGGCATGGACTAAATTAAGAAATGAGATAAACTAGAAACCTTGACCATGATTTAGAACTTGATAAAAAAGACAACCGTTGACTACCTCCAACACACAAAAGAAAGAGACACACAACAAAGACCAAAGTAAACACACATGTGTTACTTAGTACTTAGGAAAATATAAGACACAATAGAAAGAAAACTAATTATGTATAGCTAACTAGATATGCTTTTCCCTCTCTTGGATCAAAGGGAAAAAATTTTAGGTTTCTTCCATGGTAAGAAACCTCTTGATGTCAGACAAGTGGTTCATTGGAGTAGAGCTTGGTGACTCATCCTTCTTTCTTGCCACATTGATTGGCATTTATCCAAGTGGATCAAGTTCAAACATGTATCTAGCATCTATGTACTCATATTTCTCTTTGAAGCATGCCTCATGATAGTCCTTCATGCTAGTGTAGTCCATCAATGGTTTAATGGTTACTATTTCATCATCATAGGGTTTATTTGGCTCATGCCCCTCTTGGTATGTATCATGGGCCAACTCATTATTTTATATCTCTTTGAGAATATTTTCAAATTGGTCTCTTGCTTCATCATGGATCTCTTAAAGAAGGGTGGTTGGTGGGATGTTTGAGCTAAGACAGAAAATTTCTAGCTCATTCTAGAAATCATCATTTTCTCACTCAAGAACTCTTTCCTCAAAGCCCCTATAAAATTAATCAGACCTCTCTCTTTGTTTCTCAAAAAGAAAAGTCTCTAAAAACTCAAAAACAAGGGTCTCCAGATGCTCAAAAACATGCTCTTGAACCTCATTCAACATAGGTCCCATGGATTGCTCATTATCTTCATCAAAGCAATAAGAAGGTTCATCAAATAAAGGGAAAGAGAGCTTACAATGATCACATACTCCATCCAAAATTGACAAGTAAATTTTTTCAATCTCATCTTCATATTTCTTGAACATTTACATGTATGTGAGACCTATATCTTCTCCTTGAATCATGTCACCTTCAAGAGTCATTTCTTCAACTTTATTTTCATGAAAAATTCCTAGAATAGCTAGCTCTTGAGATATTATTTGACCATGTTATTCATATTTGATAATGCCTTAAACTTCATGTTAAAGATGGTAATCACCATGATGATGTTCATATGGAGTAAATATGATGATATCATTTTCATTCTTAGTCACGATAGTCTCTTTTTCAGCCAAGAATTGTAATTTATCTTGCTCACTTACCTCCCTTAAAATAGGTTCCTCTTTAAGATGGAATGAAATGAAGGGTTAATGGATAGGTTCATGAGTCTAAAATGCAAGAATTGGAGTATGGAAGGTAATGGAAGGTGAAGGGAGTGAAAATGGAGTATTGGAAGATAATGGAAGGTGAAGGGAGTGAAAATGGAGTATTAGAAGATAATGGAAGGTGAAGGGAGTGAAAATGGAGTATGGGATGAAGATGAGGACTTAGGAATGGACTTTTAAAAGATGCAAGCACTAGTGAGCTCAAAATCAGATTTGGAATGAGAACTAGGGTTTTCTTTGAGAAGTTCATGACGAAGAGGAGGTAAACCTTGGGATAAAATCAATTGATTCTCTTCCTTCCACTTGATCAAAAATTCATCCACATCAGATATAACTTGATAACTCTCTTAAAGTGGTGTAGATGGGGTGTGTTTATACATGGGATCTTCTATTGAGTCTAAACCATCCATTACACCTTGACTAAGGAACCTTATTCTTGACTCTAATTCTTTAATCTATTTAGATAGATTCTCTTGGAAGAGTCTTTTTTGGAGATCATGTGCATCATCATGATGAGTAGGAGTAACTTCATTTTATACTTCATACTCTTGAACAATACTCTTCTCTTCTTTCTTAGCCCATGATTCCACTATTTCATTCCAACTCATGATCTTAGGATTGGAACTCTCTTCTTGAGGATAGGCAACAACTTCATCTTTCTCAAGGTCTTGTGCTAGTTCATGATAGATATTAATTCAACTTGGAATCTTTACATCATGTTTAGGGGCTTGAAAATATTTAGGGGGAATAGGAAGAGTTTGCACATGCATAGGAAGAGTTTCTTGAGGATAGACATGTTTTTTTTTTAAATAAGTAGGATGATTTTCTTCAAAGGAGGGCTCACAATCTAAGGAATTAAAATAGTTGGTTTCCATAGAAGGTTTTTCTAATGTCCTTTGGTGTTGGATTTCTAGGTACAAAGGATTAATAAAAAGAGTATTTACTGCATTATATGGGTTGGAAGGTTAGTTCATTTTATTTTTATGAACAAGTTATATTTTATAAAAAGGATTTGGTGTATAAGGGAAGGGTTTATTTTGTATAAGAGGAGGCTATTTTGAGATGGAAGAAGTGGTAGAAGGCTAACTTCCTTGAGTGGATTGAATTCTCCACCTTAATATTTTATCTTACATGGATTTCATGACTTGATCTTGCTTAAAAAATAATTCCTCCTTATACATAAGCTCTTGTTGATATCTATTTTGCTCATTCAACCTATCTATTTCCAACACTTGCTTCTCAAATTCCAACATTATCTCCCTAGAAATTTTCAATTAACTAGGAGAAGGACAATTAGGAGGGTTGTTTGAGGTCATTCCATGAACAACATGATCTTGATCAAAACTATATGAAGGAACACAATATCCATACTACTCAAAAATGGTATTATACATACCAAATATGATTTCTTGATGAATTAGGGCTTCTTGACCAGCTAATTCAACTTGAAGTCACCATTGGTGTTAATTGAAATTCCTCTAAAAGTTTTTTTCATTGAATAACACACTAAGAATTATTCAAATCCTTGGACAAATTGTCCCACTAGGCATGCCAAAAAATGTTGATGCTTGTATTTACACCCTTGAGTAGATGTTCAACTGTCCTCATCCATGTGGCAAAATAGAATCATCTCTCTTGTTATGGGTGACAATTTCATTGAGATAAAACACTATATTAGGGGCTAGCTCCCCTTGATGCACCTTTAAGGCTCATATTCTTACTATTAACAACTTGGGGGATGAAAAGGGTTAAAATAACTAGAATTTAAACCTATTTTACTAGGGGTGATGAACCGAATGATTTTCTCTACTCATACCTTGAACATACACTTGAAACAAGGACAAGTTACATATATACTTCACTCAATATCGACTCTCTCTCTCTCACACATCAGTGTTTCAACATGGGGTCTAAGAGATGGCATAGATTTAGGAAGACTTAATTAGTAGATGTTCCAATACACTCTATTGAATTAGCTATTCACTGTATCTACAATCTCTTCAGACACTTCTTGTTGACCTATAAGAAGGAAATCACAATACACCAGGCACTAATGGAATTAACATGTGAAGGTAAATGAAAATTAAACTTGAATAAGACTAATACCAAGCATGTACACTTAATGCACTCTTTAAATGAGGTAAAACACTTGTCTTCATTGATTCAAGGTAAAATTTTGGTAGGGCTTCACAATACCAGGCTAAAAGATGCTTAATTGAGTCATGAGAATCCATATTTATATCCTTTGGGAGGGAGGTCAAGCAAAGGGAGTCCAAGAGTCACTTGGACATGTGTCATCTTGAAATAATCAATTACATTTTCATGTGGGAGAGAAGTGGGTGAGTTATGTCATGTCACCAAATGGGTTAGTTATAATGAGTTATAACTAAACCAAAAGCATTAGTTACATTTTTTACAACTAAAACAAAGCTTTAACTATATGTTGCCATTTGTTATCTCTTTTTTGCCTTCAGGTTCCTACTGAGCCTTTTGATGCCAATGACTATTTCTCATGGTTTGAAATTGATATGTTGTGAGTTGTCACTCTTTCTCTATTCATTTACACATTTTATTATGGTCAATTTTCTTGAAGGAATTTATTTAGACTCTTTGCTTCAGTTCTTTTCCTTTAGCTTTTTGCTTGGTCCTTTATGCCTTAAATAATTTCTATAGAAAAAAATCTAAAGGAAATCATGTCTTCGAGAGCTCTATTTCATTTATATCAGACAAAAAGTATGAAAGAATTGGCTTGGCCTCTTTTCTTGTTTTATGAAATAAATTCATAGATAATCTCTCCAAAAAAATTCCTTTAAACTTTTTTTTGGCCCTTCAGTTAAAATAAATGGTCCTCCAAGAATATGTAAATGACCCTTTAGTGCTTGGAAATGTCCCTTCAGTAGGTTGAAGATGATCCTTCATAAAAAATGTAAGTGTCCCTTTAGATTTTGAGAACAACCTTCTGAAATGAAAAAATACCATATAATTTTTTTGAAATGGTCCACCTTCTTTTGGAAACAATCTTTCAGACTTTTTGAAATGTCCCTTCAGGAAAGTTGAAATGCCCTTGGGACTTTATGAAAAGTAACTTTTAGCCTTCTTGCAAATGCCTTTAAAAAAAAATTGGAATGCCCTTTGGGAAAGTTGAAAGTGTCCACTTAGCCTAAAAAAGGCCCTTTAAAAAACTTGTAACATACCCTTCAAAAAAAACTCTTAGACAATTTGTCTAAAATAATTTGGCACTTTTTCTCTTCAGGAAATTTTCCTTGGATAATTTGTCTAAAAGAATTTGACACTTAGATGAATGAAAAGACCCAAAATAAATACACTTAGTAAAAGACTAAATCAAATTCTCTAAAATAATTAGAAACTTATACATTTATTATAGGTTTTGTTGAATAACACTTCTTCTGAAGAAAACCTACATACTAGACTTAGTGAAAGGCATTGACTTAGGTAGTTTTTTAGATAGGGGTGCCCAATTTTGGCCTAAAGGGCCAAAATTTGGTCAACATTCACAAAAAACATGAAGGCACCAAACTTGTAGGAGATGTTTCAAGGCATGAAGAACATCATTTCAATATAACTCTTTTGGCTTACGATTATTTTTTAACAAACTTATAAAAGTACACAAGTGAACTAATCCATTTTTTATGTATTTGTTTTGAGTTCTACTAAAGAAGTCCTTGTTCCAGATCACACCATTGATTTCATTTTCATTGATCAAGCATGGACCATATATCTCTATGTATAGGGTCTAATACTTTTCTTTTCATTCCATTTTATTTATGATAGGGTCCCCATGATGGTGACACATATAATATCTCACTCATCCTGGGGCTTTGTTGTAATACTGACCTTTTATGCCTCACAAGCTTGATACTCATGTAACTCAAGAGAATCTCTTTGGGACCTTTCTCATCAATCCTTTTGGTCTAAATGCCCTTTATATTCAGCTTCTCTATCTTTTCTATAATTATTGTAGGATTTTTATGCCACAAGAATTATTGTAGGCTTTTTATTCTTGACACTTCTACTCTTGGGCCCCTTGTTCATTGAGAGAATCATTTCATACATTTTGTCTAGGATAATTTTACTAAATTTTTGAACTCTCTTAGACATGTCTCCCTCAGTAATTCCATCCTTGGTATTTTTATATTCATTAGGATTATTTTTTTAGACATTTTGTTTGAAATAATTTCCCCAAAGAAATTAGACTTTACACTTTTGCCAAAAAAAATTAACTTTTCCACTTTTATGGAGAAATTTGGTCTTTAGCATTTTTGTCTTCAACAACCCAATTATTTTGGACATTTTTAATACAAAAATTTTCCCTAAGCATATATATCTTGAAGATTTTTTCCAAAAAAATGAACTTGACATTTTATGAAATAATTGACATTTTGTCAAGCTTTTTATGTAGGCAAATGCTTGAAGAAAAAGTACCCTTCAAACTTTTTGTGTGGGAAAAATGTCCAAAAGAAATAGACCTACATACTTTTACGCTAATAATAAAATAGGGGGACCAAGCTTTATTCAAAGTATGCTAACAAATGAAATGGACCACAGGCATTATCTAGACCATGTAAAATAAAATAAAAGGGACTAGGCTATGGTAATTAAAAGGGACCAAACATGAATTTTTGTACTAAGGTTTGGTCATGTTAATAAACACGACCAAGCCTTAGTATAAAAAATAAAACTAAGTCCATAGAATATCAAATAAATTGCTTTTAAATTAGGGGGTCTAGGCTATGGTAATTAGAATGAGATTTTTACAAAGTGCACAAACATGAACTCAACTTAGATTTTTGAGAAACTAAAGGCACTTAAAAACTAGAATTGATCAATAAACTCAGGAATTCATACTTGATAAGGGATCAATTTATTTAGTGAAATGTTGGGCACTAACAAGAGTAAGGGGCACAATGATGCCAATTGTGTTACCCAAACATCTGGTGTGTAATCCTCACCTCCATCTTAGATTTCTCCACTTGCATAATCCAGCTATAAATTAAATGTGTTCAAAGATCCTCTACCTAACCACAACAAGGAGAAGAAGAATAAAAAGAAAAAAATCAAAGGATAAGGCCCCTCATTCACCTTCTTGATCTTCTACCTCTTTTAAATCAACTTCCCAAGTTGAACCAAAAGGGCAATCCAAATGTCAGAGTAGCAAGGTAATTACTGATATTGACATAGTCTCTACTAGATATGAGTGCTTTTTCAACATGTGATCAGGTAGGGTCACCAACCCTATTAAAGAGACTAGTGGTGTTAGACCTCCTATCCAGTCCATAGGGGTAGGGAATCCTAAAGTTAGATTTGAGTTTTAGCATAACATCTTTCCCTAGGCTAGAGAACATCCTTACTCTATTAGAAAGGAGTTACGGGGCTTCTTAACTAAGATCTCAATTTGGGACATTCTTGAACTTTTCCTAGAGTAAAGGGGACTCATCTTTAATGATCTTGGTCTTTCTCACAAGGGCCTACTCTGGGATGATGTTGAAGTTTTAATCAACTCTAATGCATTCAAGAACCCTCATCCTTTTATCATATATTTCAACCCTGCCTCTTTGTCATATGCTTTAGTTCTTTTAAAGAGGGAACATTTCCCCTTGTATGTTGATATCTTTATTGATGAATACCATGTTAAGATATGTATCATTGATGAATGAGTTGTGTTGAATATCATGGTCCTATGTTTGTTCAACTATGTTGGTTTCAATAAAGACATAGTTGTGTTATTGGGAAACATGAAGCTCTAGGTTAAGTTTGGCCCTAAGATAGTTAGGATTGAGTTTTGTGTGTTAGACTTGAATATTTTATACAATATGATTCTTGGCCATCCTTGGATTTTTTCCATGTAGGCCATCACATTAGACATATTTTTCATGGTTCAATTCATTCATGAAGGTGAGGTTCATACCATATAGGTTGACCTATATCCTTGGGCATTTCTCTACACAAATACAAATCCCTCAAGTAAGGGTTTGGCTATCTCCTCATGGGGCTATGTGGATTCCCACACACTCCCTACTTCTAAGTCTCATTTTATCAAGTAATAATATTTTGATCTAGCTAAGTATCAAGCATCACTCATTCCTTTAGAGTCTAACACATGGTGTTCGACTCCCTCTTCCACTCTATGATGTCAGGACAACTCCTCTCTTCTTAGAGATATATTTCAAGACATATTCTTAGATGTTTAATTTCCCCTCATATCATGATTTTCTCATCAAATTATAGGCACACTCAATACATCTCCCACTAAAAATAATAGAGTAGATGATTCCAATCTCAAGTGTTATTTCATTCATGTTACAACATGAAACCTATTCAAGGAGAGAAAGGCATATTTCAAGATCATGTGGGTTTACCCTAAGTACCACTATCCCCTCATAGGGCTACGTGGAATCCCACACACTCCCTAATTGTAAGTATCATTTTATTAAGGAATAATTTTGTGATCTAGATAAGTATTGAGCATCATTCATTCCTTTAGAGTCTAACACATGGTGGTCAACTCCCTCTTCCACTTTGTGATGCTAGGCCAACTCCTCTCTTCTTAGAGATATATTTCAAGGCATCTCCTCAAAGTTTGAGCTTCCCCTCATATCATTATTTTCCCATTAGAGTATAGGCACACTCAATTCATCTCCAATTGGAACTTCTAGAGTAGCTAAGTATGATCTCAAGTGTTATTTCATTCATGTTATAGTATGAAACCTAATAAAGGAGAGAAAGGAATAATTCAAGCTCATGTGGGCTTTCCCTAAGTACCAATATCCCCTTAATCATTTAGGTTTGGATATTTATCACTTTGATGGCCCAACCCTTGGCATCCCTATAGTGTATGTCTTGGTAGTTGAACTTGAGGTGTTAGACCAATCGCTCCTTCCCATGCTTGAGTGTTTTGAGGAAGGAAACACCATGGATGTTAAAGGACCTTAGAACATAATCAAGGCAAAATGTCATCAATATTAGTTCTAACCTTTCTCTAGAGGAATGAGATGTCTTAGTCACCTTTGTACATGAATTTTTAGATGTATTCACTTGGGAATATGCTAATATGAAGTGAATAGATCCTGGCATCATTATCCATAACCTCACTATGGATGATGAGACCCAACCCATTTGTGAAAAGGAATGACCAATGGTGGTTAAAGTCTCCCAATTAGTCAAGGCTATGATTGAGAATCTCATCCAAGTTGGTATCATCCAAGACATTGACTACCCTGATGGGTTTCCAACATCATCCCTATTCTCAATAAGAATGGGGTTATTTATATTTGCATCAACTTTCAGGATCTCAATATGGCTTGTTTAAAGGATAATTTTCCCATTAATTTCATTGATAATATTGTTGAACCCATAGTTGGTTTTAAGATCATGTCCCTCATGGATGTATTTTTGGGGTATAACCAAATATATATTGCACCCAAAGATTAGCACAAGATGACATTCACTACCCCATAGGGTACCTTATGTTATGCCATCATGCCTTTCAATCTAATGAATTCTAGGGCCACATATCTTCATGCCATGACCCACATTTTTCACAACAAGACTATGGAGTGTTATGTCAATGATATCCTTAGCAAATCCTACAAGTAAGATGAACATGTGTGAGACTTGAGGATAATATTTGAGAATCTTACAAAGTATCACATCAGCTTCAACCCTGAGAAGTGCATTTTCAACATTTTTAATAGAAATCTTCTTGGATTCCTCATTTCATAGAGGAAAATTAAAGTGTATCTCAAGAAGATCAAGGTGATCTTTAAGATACCTCTCCCATGAAATATTGTCTAGTTTTAGTCCTTCCTTAGAAGACTCAAATTTTTTAGACATTTCTTTGAGGAGTATGCTCATAAATCCATACCCCTCACATGTCTCTTACAAAAGAGCACTCCATTATTGTGGTATACTAAACTCCAAGTGGATTTTTAGGAATTAAAGTGCATGATTCATAATCTTATCATCCTATTAACACCCATTGAGGGTTGTGAGTTCATATTGTACACCTTTGTCACTGATCTTTTCATCATGGGCATGTTGTGTCAAAAAGATGACACCATTAGAGAGAGAAGTTTACTACATATCTCACACGCTAGTTGGTTATAAACTCAACTAATTTCGTATTGAATGGTATTACCTCTCCTTCATCTTATCCATGAATAATTTGAGACATTAAATTTTGGGCCAAAACACCAACATAATTTTATAATCCAATCCACTCTGATATTTTATCAATAAGACACATCTTGTCAATAGAAATATGAGGTGGATTATGCTTCTTCAAGAGTTTGAAATCTAAATTTTTAACCAAAACAC
Source organism: Torreya grandis (assembly GCA_037957365.1). Lineage (NCBI taxonomy): Eukaryota > Viridiplantae > Streptophyta > Pinopsida > Cupressales > Taxaceae > Torreya > Torreya grandis. Next base: position 2,026,179 of record JARHVA010002137.1, on the reverse strand, counting down.
CACCAAGGGTCTATAATTAGCTAAGAAACTCATTGAATGGCATCTACCTAATCCTAAAAAATAATGGTTTGATGATGCATTTCCTAATGAGATGGTCTACTCAATTGACTAGATTGAGGTCTCCAAGTGTGATTGGTATTGGGACATCATTTGTTATTTTGAGACTCAATATTATCCCATCAATTCTCTTCATAACAATTCCATTAGATCCACAAGCCTACCACTCACTATGTCATCATGGTTGGCATATTATTCAAGAGGGGTCTAGATGTCATGTTGATTTAGTGCTTCACCCTTGAGGATACTCCTCTCACATTGGAGGAGTCTCATGAGAGTGTTTGTAGTGGCCATCTAGGAGGGCAAACCACCACTTAGCATATTACTAAGATGGGCTACTACTAGACCAATCTTATTAAGGATGCCATCCAATATGCCAAGAAGTGTAAGATGTGCCAAGTTATTGGGGATGCTATCAATTCCCCTAGAGGCCTCTTTCATTCCATTTTATCCCCTTAAATCTTCTCGGTTTGGGCTCTTGACTTTGTTAGTGAGTTTAAATTTGACTCTTTTGATGGCCATTACTGGTTCATCATTTTCACTAAATATTTTATGAAGTAGGTTGAGTCCATGCCTCTTAGTGGCATGTGTGGGAAGACCATCACCATATTTGTCTTGAACTAGCTTATTTGTAGGTTTAGGGATCCCACTATGATTATGGTCGATAATGGCTCGAGGGTCCAAAACCTTGAGATGCATGATCTCAATGAATGATTTGGTTTCAAGCTACACTTATACTCCTTTTATCCTCCAACCATTACCCCTAGGGAAATGGGAAAGATGAATACTCAAACAAGACTTTGAAAAATATGATTGTGTATAATGTTGCCTAGTCTAAATGTGACTAGCATCTCATGTTGTATCTTACCCTTTGTGCCTATCAAACTACCTTTTGGATGGCCATAGAGGCAACCCTATATTTTCTCATGTATGGGTATGAGACAATTTTTCCCTTAGAGGTCTTAATCCCTTCATTATAGGTTAAGACATTTGGATCTCTCTCTAATGAGGAAGAATGCACCAATCACCTTGCCAAGCTTGAGTAGCTAGATGAGTAATGCCTTCATGCTATTGAGCATAACTGCACTTACTAACACCATTAACACCATCACTTCAAGAATTTGGATTTCTTACATTTATTTTAGGTAGGTGATATGGTCTTCATTTTTTATAAGGGGTATTTTAAGAAGGGAAAATTCATGCACAATTAGTTTGGACCCTTTATTATCATTACCTCTCTAGAGAATAGGGATTATCATCTCTCAACGCTCAAAATTTGTCCCTTATGGAACCTAATCAATGGGTTATACCTCAAGATAATTCATTTCTAGGGCCCACATGGTCCTCTAAGACATTTTCCTATGGTGGTAAGTTGATTCTTTCTTCTCTTCTCATACCACTAACCTTTTTGCCCCTTGTATATGTGTGTGAACTTGGGTTCTTTATTAATAGTTCTTAATGTTTACTCACATGTATCTAGTAGTCTATATCAAATGAACCATACACATCACACATAAAATCATATACACATGTGATAATAATGAGAAATAACTATATATATATATATACACAAAAAAAAAATACATGTTTTTTCTCTAGGTACATCACATGGATTCCTCTGATCTTAGGATCACAATCCCCAAAAGTACCACATACATGGCTACATATATGATACTACCCCATTAAACCTATTACTAAGTTCTATCTATGGTCTAATTAGAGATCTCAATCTCTACCTCTGAACTAATCAAGCCATGGTCTCCTCTAAGGTAGCTAGTTTGTCTACCTTCTCCCCAAGTGCCTTAGCTCTTTTGGTCTACTCTCAGGTTAGCTCAACCTATAGCCAATAAATCTCATCCTTTGACCTATCCATTCATGCCTTATCTAAGTTGTAATTATGTCATATTATGATATAGTAGTCTTGTATTGTGTTGAAACTACCTCTAGCCATGTTGACATTACTTCTAGCCATAGTATTTGGTGCCATGCCCTTGCTAGCTTGGGTGAGGCTCATGCACCTACCTACCATAATTGATCATATGGATATACACCTAATGGTAGATGCAACCCCCACTATATGGGTGGTGCAAACACCACATCAAGGAATAATTCCCTCAGTAGTATGTCTACCTAAGGTCTAGTCTAGCTAGGTTGATCTCCTACACACACAAACACAAAGAACATATGTTAGTCACATAATAGATATTTGTAAAAGATGACTAAAAAAGATAAATTACTATTTAATAGATATAGTTTTCTTACCTAGTCATGTTGATAGCCTATGTAGCCCTCTAATAAATTGTGCTCTTCATGGTGGTGGTGGTCTTCATCATGGCTACCTCTCTCTACCACTACCTCCTTTCTCTATGTAAAATTCCTTTTTTTATTAGTATAGTCTACATCTCTACCCCATGGTGTCATTGATCATGTTAATAAGAGTCTCTCATAAGCCTAAGACATGAGTAGGCTAGGTTGTGTTAATCCTATAGTCCTTATGTGCTAGATGTGATTTATCTACTAGTATATTAAACCTATGATATACTACCCCAATACATATCTATGTTCTACCTATAATCATTGGACAAATCATATCTAAAATAGTGGTAGTATCACCTTATGTTGGCTAGCATAGAGCCTCCTAACCATAGTTCCTATTATCACTAGCTATAGTGGTGGTATCTTTAGTGATAACTATGTGATCTATAATCCATGGCTATCTTACTCTTATTAGGGTCACATTAAATATAGCTTGGCTACAAATGTGTCCTAAACCTATGATATTTCTATCTCTCTCCACATAGGCTCTACCCCATAAATTTGATAAATGTCCTGAATACTCAAGATAGCCTCTAACTTAGGCCCCAACTATAATACATGTCTCTCAAGTACACACCACTACATTCACTAGATCCTTAGATTAATGTAATGAATGCACATGTACTAGTATCCAAAGTCCTTAAATCTATAGGCAATCCTAATATTTTATAGGTAGAGCATCTACCTCATCAACTAGCCATGATGTGACTCTCTCCCAATTGGTCACTACATATGGTTTATCTCTTTATGTTGGTTGTTCCCACACCTATGAAGGATTTCATTATTTTGATATGATAATTCCTCTATGTGTCTTAAAAATGATCAATAGGTAAATGGATTAGTGATACTAGATGTGAAATAAGAAAACTAGGATAAAAACAACTATTTTAATCTATTTTGCTTGTTTACCTCTCTTCTCAACCTATTTTAGCCCTTTCTAGGCCTTCTCAAGATCTTCTAAGCTCCTCGAGGCCTATCATAGGGCCTCTCTACCCTAGGACACAACTTTATGGTCAAATCCACTACCTAGAATTAGGGAAAGCCCTAGCCCCCATAGCTTGGTAGTGTCCCAGGCCATGACATTGCATAGCTAGGTTGTGACGTAGGGAATAACCCTTTGGGGAGACCTAGGGCTCCCCATTTTTTTCTCCCTAGGCAATCAATCAATATGTCATCTTTTATAGTTTACCCCTCTCAACCTCCTCATTATTTTAGCTCCTTATTTTGTTTATTTCATCAATGAATTATTTAAAATCAATTAAAATTATTTTTGGGCCTACCAAACCTTAAAAATGAATAAAATTTGTAAAAAAATTGATTAAAAGACCTACTTAGACCATTCTATGCATATATGGCATGATCTCATGTCCTCATTTTCTTTGCTTAGGATTTTGTGGCTCTTAGCCTCTCTTTTGGCTCTCTCAGACTAGAAATAAGAGTGAAAATGAGTCACTTTTCACTATTTTCCCCTCTTTTTAGCACTTTTTCTTATTTTTTGGGGGCCTTTTTATATGTTTCACCCTTTTCTACATTTTATATTGTGAAACCTCTATCTTAGCAGTTTTGACACATTTTGAGTGCTTAGTGGCCTCCATGTTTTAATTCAAGGCTTCTTTGGGCCCATTCTAGCCCTAGTTTGGTTCTTAAGACCCCTTCTAGGTCCCTATTGACCTCTTAGGCTTGTGCCCCTTCTTGTGGGCACCCAAGGATGGAATTACTTACCATGATTATTTTAGTTAGTCATTTCTAAGATTTTTTATAGTTGATCCATTCTAACTCCCTTTTCTCCTTTTAATTATGATTGTAGGTAAGGTTGTTAGCTAGCTACTGTGGTTTAGGACTTGATCTAGTCTCACTAACTGGTCTTTGTCTTCTCCAAAATTCCCCCCCCCCACTTTCCATTTTTACTACTTACCATGGTAAGTGTTAGCCAACCACTTTATTTTCTACTTGGTTTCAAAAACAAATTCCCTCATGTAACCCACTTATCTTACCTTGCTTTGAAATCACCTTTCCATATTTGCTCATCTTTCATCTTTGATCCCCATCATGGTGCACCTCTTAGTGGTGATTAACATAGATGGTGGTACTAAGGGAAACCTAGGAACCATAAATGTGACTTGGGTTATTGATTATCCATGGGGCCATGGGTTTATTATATCTAGTTTATTCCTTACAAGTAAGATGAATAATGTCATCAAGTATCATGCAATAATTGGTGCCTTGACCGATGTTCATGAATTTGGTGTGTGATATATGAATCTATTCTCGTAATAATTATTAGTTGTGTCTCAAATCACTAATTCCTAGGCCATACTTACCTCTACATTTCTCCTCATCTTTAAGGTGGCATGTAATTTGCTCTCATTCTTAGAGGACATCTAGTTTACCCATATCCCTCATAGGGAGAACACTAGGGATGAAACCTTAGTGAATGTCATTTTATATTATATGATATGATTTGATATTAATTGTGTCCTTTATTCATAAGATATGGAGCTAGAGCTAGAGATGGAATTATATTTTAGATTACATAGCATTTTCACTCTCACTCATGGATTGTGATGTTGACTTCTTCCACCTCCATCCTTATCTGGTAAGTGTAGGTAATGTTCTCTTTGACCTTTTTAGTTCTTTATTTATTTTGATTTTGTGTTGCTTTTAGGTATTAAACGACACTCTTTATTCATTCAAACATTAACTACTTGTACCTCAAGGGCATATGTAATCATACTTCCCATGATCATACTCCTCCCTATGATTACACATTAGCTCATGTGCAGACTACCAACCTTGGTTATCCTACTTTAAGGCATTTTTAAATTGCATAAACCTTTTTCACATCATAATTTCATCCCTTATACATCTTTAACACATCTCTAACATTTTTTTCACTAGACAAGCTTTCTAAACACCTCCAAAGGCCCTTTTTGAGACATGTTGACTACTTGGAGTGGTCATTTAACCTTGAACATAGCTTGAGAAGGAAACCTAGAGCCTAGGTCACATGTTTCATTCACTAAATCTATGGTCTTGACCATAGCCTAGGTAGAACATGACAAAAGGTTCTTGTTTTGGCCTAACTTGCTATAAATGGCTAGTTTTTGGCCTTTTGATAGATTAGGGTTGAGATATATGTCACGTTATCTTTCATCTAAGCCACTCACTCTTGTATTTTTTCTCTAATCTTCCTACTTGATCATTAAACTAAAATATTTGTTTCCTTCTTGAATCTCACTTGATTCATTCTTGGCACACTTAGATTTCATTATGATAGGGGATGCCCTAATATTATGCAATTTATCTTGGTGATTCACATATATCTATACAATATTATTGAATCTTGTGGGTTGATCCTTGCTCCCTCAAGACTCCATTTCACCTATTTTTATGCTCCTTACATTGAATCTCTTAGTTAGTTGTTTCTCCTTCACTCTTCCACAACTTTTGGTTGTTAGTCTAGACTCATCTCACACATAGCCTGATCCTCTTCCTCACTTGCTTCCTAGCTTATATAATCAGTTAGTTGAAATTTTATATGATTATTTTGAGTTTGATATGTACAATGAAAATATTATTTGTTTGCATTAGTATACATCCTAGGTTTTGATTTTTTTAGTGATTTATCTTATTTAAGGCATTATCTAACATAGTTTTTGAAGTTTATGTATTTATATGTTGCTTGAAATATATTTCATTATATGTCATGGTTGCATTGGAAACATTTCTCATTACATATTAAGATCTTACATGCTCAAAACAATGTAATATAATTTGCATAAATAATCTCTCTTCTTGCTAAACCA